>JANHGL010002161.1:0-42933 GCA_024611195.1 Ceyx melanurus
AGTCTGTCCAGGTCTCTCTGGATGGCAGCACAGCCTGCTGCTGTGTCAGCCACTCCTCCCAGTTTGGTGTCATCAGCTAACTTGCTGAGGGTGCTCTCTACCCCCTCATCCAGGTCATTGATGAATATTTTCTTTGCCTGATCTCAGGGCTACAGTGATGTTAAAAAATGAAAGTGTGAGTAAAATGATTTGTTCCTTATTGAGATATAGTATACAGGGAGAGGAAAAAAAATATACTTTTTCCTTGGAATTTTAGCATAAGCATACAGTAAGTCAAAATGGCAGGGTCCATAAATGTCAGAGAGAATTTTATTGGCAGAAAGAGTTAAACATAAAGATACTCAGGTGCAGTTTTCCTGCCAGTGTCTGGGCCCATGGTATTTCAGACATATGAGCAGTCTGACTGTATCTGTAGGATCATGAACTGGTCTCTTCATGATTTAATCTAAACATTGAATAGCTGGGATGTACTCCATGTAAAGAAAGCTTCTAGTAGTATTTTTTTTTTAATACTTGGTATTTTAATCTGACACGTTTGAAATCAAAAGAAAAATTTCCATCAAGTTAAATGGGTTCAAAAGTAGGTCCTAACATGAGATTACTTTTTTCATTAAGGACATTATGTTGCATCATTGAACTCAATACTTTTTTCCATTGACTTCATTAGATGCAAAATTGGCCCCTTAAAGCATATGCCTTGATAAGGTACTTTGTCTTCTGTGATTGCAGTAAAAAAAAAAAAAAAAAAAAAAGGATCGTAGCATCCTTATCCATTCTGTTCCTTATTTCTGTGACATGTTGCCTCTGATATTTCTGCATTTTGAATCATAAGGACTCTATTCTCACTGGACTCTTGTCCCATGTTAATCTGATATTCATATAATTTTGCTATAAAAGAGCCTGTGAATGATTTCTCCCTTCTAATTTATTCAAGACTAACATTCTGCTACTGGCAAACTTGCCTCCGTAGTTCCCCTGTCTGTACAGTATAACCAGATGTTTTGTAGTTTGGGTCCCTCTGCACATCATTGTACAGACACTGCAAGTACCTCTTTCCTGCAGATTTCTCCAAGAACCCTCACAATGGAATACATGAGGAATGTGTGAAAACAGGTCATAAACGAAGCTAAAATGAAATTTTAAAATACAGTAGTCGTTCTTAAAAAGCAGACGAAATATTACACAGATTTTCGTAGCACAGATTGGACCGTCATCTGGGCCCTATGTACATAATGGTGCATAGACAAAGCCTTGTAAATACTGAGATATTAATTTAAGCCAACTTCTAAATGAAGACCTAAAATGATGGGAGTAATGTAGAATTGTCTTTGAAGCAGTAGTACTTGTATGGCACCTATTACTGACACACTTGTATGCCTCTCAGCATTGAAAGCATATTTCCAGAACCACTGTTGGAGAGGGAAATGAGCTCTAAAAAAGAAAACTGAAGTATAAAACCCATGAAGATTTTAAATGCAAAACTTTTCATTTTTTTTTTTGTCTTCTGAACTTTTGGGCTGCTTGTTCTCTCTAGTGTCTCAGATGCATTTGTCCAGTAGAGTCTGGTGATGTCCGAAGTTAAGCACTGCCATGGCTTGGGCCAGCCTTTCCTTCTGTGGAGTTCTGCAAAGTCTCTTTCCATTCAGAGCAACATAAAAAGTGATTTGTAGGAATAAGTATCAGTAGTTCTGACAGGAACTATAGGGGATTTAGGACACTGAGGGGAGAGACAAACTTCTTGAAGTCAGCCAAGGGTAATAGGAGGCTGTGGTTCTTGCTCATATTTTTTAATGAAGAAATAAATGAGTAAATGTAAAAACCTATTTTTAGGGTTTTTTTTTTTGGTTACGTGTGAATGCAGGTCAAATTTTCCTCAAAGTTTGAGAGGTTCTGATTTGGATCCATCTCTGCTTAAAATGAAGAACAGGAACTGACCATCAATTTCTATACATCCTCTGAGCACAGAAATAATGGTTCTGTGAAAATGAGACATCACCAAGAAATTCTATAGTAATTGAGCTACTTCATAAATTAAGACAAGCAAGCACAGTTGTATAAATACTGGAATGGCTGACGCAGTTATTTGTAGTAAACTTCTGTCCATTCTAGACTTCAACCCTATCTGGGTGATGATAGAAATTTCTGAATAGCCCAGAAGATAGTTTCTGAAGCATTGAGTGAATATTTTCAGATGATGGTGTCACATCAAGGGCTGCTCTGTTCTCTGTTGCTCTAACTTGGTTTGAATGGTCTGCATCAATCCTTACATTTAATGACAGAAAACTCAGCTTAACCTTGCTGTAAAGTAAGTATTTATACATATCAATGAGAGAAATAAAACACCTTATTGATTTTACATCTGCTTTCACTGTGGTAATTAAAATGTACCTTTGCAGCTTGCAGAATAGTAGTCTGTTTATATTAGATCAAAGAAAAGCTCTTCCACAGACCTTATTTTGTATTCCTGTGTCCCTTGAAAATTCATAAATAAATTCAGACAGATGAGTCCAGCCTTCATAGCCTGCCACCCTTAACAGTGGTAAAAAGACACCTTCTGGTCAAAAGAGCTGATTGTTTGTATTCTCATAATTTCTGGGTCAAATTCAGTGTTGACTTCCCCGCGTTCAATGTTCAGTATAGTTAATGGCTTTGCCTGCATATATGTTTTGTCAGGAGTCTGCCGAGGAAACCTTCTTACACTGGAGAGACGCCACTATAGCATATCCCTTCAGAAATCCAAATCCCCTGAGACGGACACTGTAGACTTCCAATCCTACAGATTTTTAGTGTTTCATTGTCACTTTTAGCCATATGTGACTCCTTGGCTGCTTTAGTAGGATCTACCACCTTCCAGTACCTGAAGGGAGCTTATAAAAAACTGGAGAGGGCCTGTTTACAAAGGCCTGTAGTGAAAGGACAAAAGGCAATGGTTTAAAATGAGAAAGGAGTGGATTTAGATTAGAAATAAGGAAGAAGTTCTTTATCACAAGAGTGGTGGAACACTGGAACAGGTTGCCCAGATTGATGGTTGAGGCCCCATCCCTGGGGATGTTCAAGATGGGGCTTGACAAGGCTCTGAGCAACCTGCTCTAGTTGAAGATGTCCCTGCACTCAGCATGGAGGTTGGACTAGATCACCTATAGAGGTCCCTTTCAACCCAGACATTTCTGTGATTCCAAGAGTCTATACTGGTATTTTGGATGTATGCAACTCATCTCGTTTGGAGCCAGGTGCATTTGCAGTTGTTTGTGCTGGTGGATCTGGACTGTGGCCCCGGGCTTGACAGGCACCAGTGTAAGCAGAGCCGCTCAGCGACCGTGATGTTTTGTTTTGGTTTTTTTTTGGCAGAAAATCCATTCACTGACAAATTAATACTGAAGGATCCTCTGGAGTTGTCCTTTGTTAAAATTTACACCCCAAACTCTCTCCACCTTTGGTCCTGATGTTTATTTGATTCCCTAGGGTAGAATGCACCTTGCACCCACACCTGTTGGATACTTTGACTAATGTCAACAATATTGGAATTGTTTTCACCAACATTTTATTTTTTTGTGTGTGTAAAGTCAATTTTGACAGCAAATACAATTTTGAAAAGCACACCTGTTTTTTATTTTTTTATTTTTTACTTTGCTCAGGTTCTCTAAACCTGTATGCCTACATGGTGAGTGTAGTTTTCATACTTTAGATTGCTATTATTCTCTCACCTCTACCATTTCCATAGCATCTTATACCATCCTTAATAGTATGCCACACTCAGACAAGTCTCTTCAAGTAGTTCATGTGCAGGTGAGGCCATAGTTTATCAAAGCAACATTCATGATGTGCTTCAACAACTTCACAGATTTAACACAGGTTTAACTAACTCCAAAGAAATAACAGGCGTACTTTGAATCAGCCCTAACACAACAATTTTGGTTTTGTTCTCAAGATCGAAAAATCTTGGGAAGCTTGAGGTTTGTAGGAAGTAGATTTATACTGGTGCCCTTCTGCTTATTCACTTCCAGTACTGGTTGATGGAGAGCTACTAGCAAATTTAACCAGTGATTAAATTATTTCCCTCTGTACTTTTTATCCTCCTTATGTCTGATTAGTTCAAGGGTTGGGATTTGAAATAAAGCCAAGAATTTAAATCTGGAGCCCTCTGAATTACTTCCTCCTACTTTTTTTTTTTTTTTTTAATCATGTGGTAGAAATATGATTATAGAAATGTCTACATAGTAGCTCACTGTAGAGATATTTAAGCTAGGTCTAAAAGAGCTAGTTTGGTAGCGGAAGCAGTCTAGCCATAGCAACATAATTTATATAAACGTACACTTACTACACAAAAGTGTAAGCATTTCAGAAAATGCCATATACATATATATGTCTGTATATATATATAAGGACTCATGATGTGTGTATTTATCTACACATCTAAAAACCTTGCTAGCATAATTTAGCACGTAAAATATTTCAAAAACAGCAAGAGAAAGGAAAAACAGAAACACAATTGTGATTAATCATGCTCATTATCAACTCAGACTTATGACCTGCATAAATTTTAGGGTATTTTTTTGAAGTGTGTGTGTGGTGCTGGATGGGAGGAGGGGTGCATATGTGTGGCATGAGAGATGAAAAATCCACTGCTTTCTCTGCTAATAAAATGACCCCTTCCACCCCCTCAGTTTTCAGCCTTCCCTCCAAAAGTTAGCTAGATGTCTAAAACTGGCTAAAGCCTTATTATTTAGTTAACTCTTGGTGGTTTCCATTAGCCTTACAGTATATGCCACTGAGCAGACATACAGTAACTGAATTGTTTCAACTTATCCAAATAACATTGAAATAGACTTAATTGTTGAACTGCAGGAAAGACCATGTGTCTCCAGAGACTATTAGTGTCATTTAAAAGGCTAAATGTATCATAAAACCTGTCTTTAACAGAATAAAATTGTACAGACCAACACAATTTTAGCTAATGTTTTCCACATTTCATGTAAAAGAAGTCTTTGGCTGTAAAGCAAAGTTCATAATATTTCTAGGAGTGAATTCAGTGCAGCAGTTCCCAACAAGTTTGAAACTAGTATCCTTTTTACTACTAACAACTTACTTTGAGAGTAGTTACACTGAAATCTACTGGAACTACTTACAGAGTATATTTCTATTTATTGTAAGTAAACAGAGGCTTTTATGCAGCAACATTCAAGACTCTGATTTGAATAGATAAGCATTTTCCTTTTACAGAAGGAAATGAAGACTGCCTCAACATTGAAATCCATCCTTGATTAAAGAAGAATATGATAGTATTTGAGAGGAAAAGTTAAACTGAATCCTTGCTGATACAGGCTATCAGGGATATTTCTTCAGCAATCAGCATTTTTGTATTTTGTCATTCTTATTCTGAGATTTATACTCTTTTTTCATTTCAGTGTTAAGTATGTTCTTTTGTGGCCTATGTTAAAGATTTATTTGGATAGAGAAAATTACAGAGGCAGCAGAAAATAGCAAAAGAGGAAAGCAGAAGAGCATGGGGGAAGTAGAATGAGAGGCGGAGGAAGAGTGAATTAAAAAGAGCATGACTTTTATGCTATCAAAGAAACAAAGGGATATTTCTTTGTTCCAAAAGAGTTCAAAATATTAAGGGGAAAAAAAATCAAGAAGACAAATATCAGATCAACTCTCCATAGAAGGAACAAGTCTTTCTATTTCTCTGTCTCATCTTTTCACTGTAGTTTTGTATTAACTAACTACAAAACTATTTCAAATAACTTCTGCTAACATTTTTATTTTAGAAGTTCAGCTTCTTTCTTATTGTTTAAGTTTTGTTGCTATGAAAATGAATGATGTAATCTACTCTTTCCATCACAATCACTTACTTTTGAAAAAAGCTTTTTAACCCAAGGAGATTTGTGTTTTGTTTGTTTTGGTTTGGTTTTTTTTCAGTTAGCCCTTTCCAATATAGGGGACGTAGATATTGTCTCATAGGTTTTTCTGGAAAATCTCAGAATCAGGATGTAATTACCCATGTAGGAACACTAGTGCCTTTCCTGAAAAAGTTACAAATTTCTTGCAACGGCAGTTACTGTCAAGCTTTTCCCATTAGAGCTATGTGTGAATGGAAACAACTGTAATTTCTTCATTGCTTGCTATTAAAATGAACTTGAATCATGTAACTCTTTTGAAAAAGAGACATTATGATGACAAAAAAATATTGGTTAAGTCTAGCCAGGGTTTGATTTATTTGGTTTTGGTCTTGCGATAAGGAGAGGGTATGTGCTAATGAAGCAGTTCCCGTTTAGAGGGAAATTCATTTAGTAACAAGTCATTGTGCCACTAATTCTTTTTTCTTTCCCATTTTGGGAATTTACGTAGTGTCTGGTCTCCTGGCGCTGACCCTCAGAGTGGCCCTGAATTCACCTGTAATGAAGGATATCTGGATTCACAAACCTAGAGCATCTTTACCTTGAACTAACGAGACTCTGACCATTTCCAGATTATTGATGGGACACTGTTGCACAGCTCAACCTACAGATGTTGTATTCATACACTGTGCAATTAAGTGTAACAGAGACATCTCCCCACAACTCTGATGCAGCAAAGGAAATAAGAATGGCATCACTGATTTGAAATTTTAAAGCAGGATAATTACAATAGTGCAGTGATACACACAAACTAAAAGGTCCGTGCAGCATTTCTACTTCTGACCTGTAAATTTGTTCAATGTCTGCTTTGTCAGTTTGTCTTTCAGGCCTGAACTGTATGCATTTCATTTCAATTCACAGGACAGTTTTATGGTTTGGTATGACCAGAAGCAAGAAGAAAAGAGTCCAAGTTACTGCCCTCTTTTGCATTCAGTGACTGTGGGAAATCCTTGCAATCCCACTGTGGTATATTGGATGACTGAGTTTAAGTCATTGCAGCCTCCTTCATAGGCCTGGTTTAGGAAGAAAGTATGAAAAGGTAGGGTGGGTCTGTTCCTTTCCTAAAAACTAAGTATCTGGTACTGGATTGAAATTGTATTGATTTGTTTTCAACCCTTTTAGACCTTGAAAACACAAATTTCCAAAGCCTGAAATATCACTCTTTCTCAAGTTATGGCAGCATTCTTGATAAGATTCAAGCTATGTGGAAAGTTGAACAATATGCCTTTTTTTTCCTCTTTCATTTAACCTCTACTTTGAAGATTGCAAATGCTCCAAACATTGATCACAGCTATCCAAATGGTGAGAGAAAGAAATTGATTTTCCTCAAATTTTATAGATCATTTGCACAATAAAGTCCACTTTCCTGAAAACAAAATCCTAGGCAGTTTTAGGTATGAAATTATTTTTCCTATTCAGATTTCATTGTACTGATAAGGACTTCCCTGCTTGTTTGTTGTTCTTGCAGGAGGGTAAAAATAAAAATTATATAGATATTTTTTGTTTCCTGACCCTTTTTCTTGATAATTAGAGTAAATATTCTCATATGGATGGGAAAGATGAGCAAGGTTACCTCAAAACTTTTCCAAAGCATATTGTAGGAATATGGTTTTAAAAAATGTGTCCTGATTTTAAGGCAGTCACTTATGAAGCAGAGATGCAAGTCTTGGAAATCAATGGATATAGTCCTCAGATAGCAGGACATGGAAATATATTGAAATGAGGACATAACAAATCACAACGTCCTGTTGGTAACTAAATTTTTAGGGTATATATAGGGTCCTGCTGAGTACATATAAGAGTGAATGCATTTAATTTCTGCAAGTGAAGTAAAACTCACAGAGGACATTACATATTACTTTTGTCATTTAGCATTTGAAAAAGACGTTTATGTGATTTTCCCAAGCTCACGTGGGAAGGAACAGCAAAGCAAAGAATAGAAACCATCTATTTAGACTCTCATTCCAACATTCTTCATAGATGACCTGAATTAGGACTTATTTTAGTATAACCATGACAAATGTAATGTGCAAAACTAATGAAATTTAAATTAAAAAAGGACTGACTTAACTGTCCCCTGACCTTTCATGCCTGAATGGAGTCTCATTCTAATATAAAGTGATAATTGACCAGTGTTGGTCTTGATACTTCACTCCTGTTAGGATTAAAAAGATGCAACTAAACCTACTAATTTCTAAATTCTGCAAATTTAGGGCAGATAAGGTACAATCTTGACTGGTGTTAAATAATGATGCTGTTGACAGACAGAAAAATCACCTTCACACTATGCCATTAATGCAATCTTCACTTGTGTGAAGGGTCTTATTTAACCTGATGAAATCACTCCCTGTGTATACCAAAACATTGCAGGATTGGGCCCTAGCCAGGTTAAATACTTTTTCATTCTTCATTGGGCATATAAATTCTATGAGAACAACTGTAAGAAAATCAAATAACAGATTTCTACATTTTCAGCCCATGTCTTGAGCTGATTAGCACTGAATCTAATTTGCTCTAATCAGCCCAAGGTGGATAGAATGTGAAACAGATGACTTTACTGTTTAAGAACAGGTAATTCTGTTTATTTGTCGTGAATAATGACATTTTCCTACTGATGGGTATTCACCTTGCCCCTTAAATTGCATCAGGTCAGTGCTGAGAAGTAACTGGTGCAGCAAGTTTGAATTCCTCTGTACTACATAATAGGCAACTTTTCTGTCACTGCCAATTTGAACCAGACCCATATATGAAAAACAAGACCTAGATTCCTGGTAAATATAACTATTTTTAATATCCCCAGCTGGAGAGAAAGTTTCCTCTAGTATAGCAGAAGGGAGTATGTATGAGTCTGTAAAACAGCCTGAGAAAGAGAATTTCTGAAAGGGGAAAACCTTTCTTTTTCATTATGCTTAGAATTTTAATAAAAGTACTTTTCCCAGAAACACTACCTGTCTGTACAAGTTCTAGATGAACCACTGTAAGATAAAAAACAAATTACTTCAAGACTGCAAATGTGTTTGAAAACAAAATATTAGTATCTGAGATCTGACTTGGACAAGGTCTAACTCATTCTTTACTTCTGAAGTGACTTAAACCAGAAAAAAAATGGTAAGCAGTATAAGTCATTAACTAAGGTAAGACTTCAGTGAAGCACTTGAAATTTGGCCACCTGAGAATACTGGCTAGTGCTCAAAACCAGATTCCTGGCCCTCCCATAATGATCTACAAACATAAAAGTAGCTCAAGTTACTCAAGTACTGAGAAGTAGTATCTCCTCTTTGCCCTTTCTCCTCTGAAGGCTAGAATCAAACTGGTGGAAACACGCTATTGCATTATCACCACCTGACCCCTCCCCACTCTTGTAGATCTTTTAATGACCCCCAAATCTTAACCTCTGCTCCAGCACTTTTTTTTTTTTCTTTTTTTTTTTTTTAATTCTTCTGTCTGTTCTCAGTCTGCTGGGTTCTTTTCTTGGGAGGAAGTAGGGATGCGGGATAATAGACATCAAAGACAGAATTAGAGGCAGCCCTGGTGAGGTCTTCAAAGAGAAAGAACTCCTCAGCTGTAAAGGATAGACATGAATCTGTGATCTTCGATCCCAGGACCAGTGAGAGATTAGGACTGCTTGCTTAAAGTTACAGCCATACAGGCACAGTCTTGAACTGGTAGAAATCAGGTAAGAATCAAGGTTTTCTTCAGGGAAGAAAGCTGCATGTTTACTTTTGCTTAAGCAAAGCTGAAGAGTTATAAGTGCAGGCAAGATGTTTACCTTCTCTTGACATATTTGCAAGAGGAAAAGCGAGGCACCTTCTCTTTTTGCAGATAAACAGAGCCATGGATTCTTATTATCAGAGGTGATCTGTTCTTAGAACTCAGGGGAAAAATGCCACATCATTTATTTGTTACCAGGAGTAAACACCTTGTGGTACTTGGGATTCAGCAGTACTAGCTGGTTCCTGTCCTCCTCGGAGGGTTTCCAGTAATGTTTCTGCAAAACTCTTTTCCTGAGATCAAGCTGCAATTAACATGGGTTTCAGTCACTTCTGTGAAGATGTCACTCCACATAACACTATGGCCTTCAGGCTGCAACATGAAGATGTCATTTCAGATAGCATCATGGGCTTGAAGTGACAGAGAGGAGATGTCACTTCTCTATTATGAAGTGCTGCAGGAGAATCTGCTTTTTGATAGAGATGGCCCCATACTTTGCTAATATCCTCTTGATGTCCATATCAGTGGGCATGACTTCATTGGAACAGCATGACAAATTAAAACATGTCCTTGAGAAGTCACATTAACTAATACAGCGATGACTGTGAGTACACAGTGTGTCTAGGCAGGGACAAAATGTTTTTTTCAATCACAGGAAAGCCTTACTCTAGTGAGAACTGACTCACAAGTTGTTGCTGGACACAACTTATCTCTGTCTATAATGACCACAAGACCATGGTCATCATTATGTCAATTAACATGGCTTCTCAAGGTCATGTTCCACACTGCTGTAAATTCTGAAGGAAGATAAAGGGGCATCAGGAATTTATTTTATTTCTAGTTGCCTCTTTGGCTCGGTTAACCTTTAACAATGGTCTCTTCTTAAGTGGCTAAACCAATAAAGAATAATGCCACAAAGCAAAGAGCATAAATCATAAGTTTCAGGCCAGCCTAAATAGTTGAGTCTGGTTTTCACTTCAATATCCTAAAGAAAATACACATCTGTTGATAAAAATGTCCATATATCTTGCCATATAAGTTCTGAATTTGAGTTATTCCAGGATTTTCTGTGTGTAGGGTAAGTTTTCTACTGAAAGAAATCACCCAGTGTGCTTTTCCCAGTTAAATGCCATGTGTGATCCCACAAGTACAAATGACGTTTGGTAGTGCCCCCTTTTGTAATTGCTTTAAATTAAAAAGCAATTAGAAGCCCACTAATTTCAGACTAGACCCATTGGGTCAGGACTGAGATCACCAGTAGAGCAATCAGAAAGTATGCATTACACATCCCTCCTTCCACGAAGGCCAAGTTTATATAGGAGGTAGGTCAGTAATTCCTACCACTGTCAGTGGCAGCCTTTTAAGGTGGCCCAAGGACACACTCAGTGCTCATTCATCCTTTGGCAGGTGCTGGTACTGGGGACAAATTTACCTTCTGTCATTTTGCTACTTGTGAGTAATAGGAATCTTGGACCTTCAAAAGGTGACGTGCACAAGTTATCACAGCAGCGAGGTTTGGGGGAACAGAGATCTCAGAGACTTGCTGTAGTATGTGAGGTAGATGGGAGGGCTACAGCTGCCCTGCTGTGCTTCTGCTCATGCTTTAACCACTTCTCCCCCCCAAAAAAACCCTCACCCTACTTGGTTTCCCACTACTGATGCATATCTTGTGTCTTTGTTGCTGATTACAGAGAGTTTATTTAACTGGAGAAGAGCTAAATGAAAATGAGATTACTGAGCCTTGCTTATTGCCTGCCCTAGCTGAAGGGCACTGTGGACAACCTGCCCCCCTTGGTCAGGGAGCTGGGGTAGCCCCAGCTCCCCAGCACAGAGACTGCCAAGGCTCTCCTTAGCAAGCACCATCCATAACCCTGAAGGTGAACATTTTTCACAGAAAGGCTCTTCGGATCTTTTCCCAGGATCCAATTTTTCTTGGCATGGCTTCCATTTTTTTTCAGAGAAGCTGTGAAAACTTTTCCTGAAATGATCCTCCTCTGCCTTCTGGCTGAAGAGCATGACTGATGCCTTTTCTTCCCCAGTGCAGTGGTACATCTGTGGAGTAGAGAGACTAGGTAACCAGCTGTCATGTCAGGTTTCCTAAACATCCTTGCATGTCATTTCTCACTTGCTGGTCTGTATCAAAGCAGAGAGCCTGTGCTGCTAGCACCATTGCACATTAGGGCTAGAAAATGATTTCATTAAGGCTGAAAAAAGTGTTTTAGTTAAGTCAAAATCAGTCTATTCCTGCATCTGTTATTTCTGTTTCTCCCTTAGACAGGCTGATGATAACACTTATCCTTCTCTTCTCTCTTGCCTTCTTTTCTACATCAAAGCTACTAACTACTGTGTTCTTTAATTTAACAGCTTCTGCAGTACAAGGGGAATAACTTCATTTTATGAATAGTGAATTCTTGTATAATATCATCTTCATATAATCTCTGTTTTGCTGCTCTGAAATAGATTTTATTTCAGTAAATGTGCAGACCACCACTGCAGTGACGCTTTACTAACTAAAGAAAGTGGTGTTATAATAATTTTGTTTTAAAGCACACTACTAAGGTGTACTAATTATTCTGGTCTTCTAGTTTTATAATGAACAGCTCTTTGCTTCCTTATTTCTGACATAGAGAATAGTTTTGCCTGAGGTCACCACCATACGAACGAACAACTGTAGTTATTTTAGCCAAACCAGAGGCCATGACACCTATAAATTATTGTTCCACTTAGAGTCAGGATACACATTATAGTATAGGAACAGTTAGGACACAGTTCTTATTTTCGTTCCTTGAACCTAACTAGAAGAATAATTAATTAGTATAGCAAACAACAAATATATATGTATATATATGTATATATATTTAACACTCATGGTATAGCCAAACACAATAAGTATTTCACTTTTATATGAACAATGTGCCCACTAAAGAATAAACAAAAAACTTGTGCAGCTGCAAGTAGAGTGTTGGATAACTTAAACAACTAAAGTAACAGGATTTGCAAGATAAAAAACAAAGAACAATATGAGTACAAGGGACAGCATATAGGCAGGATGTCATACTGAATGCATAATTATTCAAGAAGGATGAATGGCAAAGCCAAGAACAAGGTAAGCAGAACTGGGAACAGATGGGATCCCTTTTTGGGAGAGGACTGAATGGCAAAAAGCATCAGGCATCCAGGGAAACATTACCCATCAAAGGGCTCTCAAGCCTAATCACCTTGACCTCCTTAACCATCAACTACCCAATACTGCAGCCACTGGAGCATCAGCTCCATGGTATTGTATACTCACAGCTAACTCAGGTTATAGACAACTAGTAAATTTGTGTATGTAAAGCTATGTGGTTGTATTCTGTAAGAACTAACCATTGGCACAAACTGTCATGAACGAATGTCAGTCGACTAAAGTTTTATTTTGAAGCTGGTTTATCAATCTTGTAACCACTCCCATCACAGCAATTTCTGATTCTCTGACTAGTGCTGATAGGTGTGGATACATATTTACACACACATACACACATGTATAGTCAGGTGCAATAATTTGAAAATAAAATAAAATAGAATCGTTGGTTATCATGTTAAAGAGTGTGGCCAATTTTTACTTCTTATGAGAAGAAGGTAGAAAATGAGAATCTCCTTCCTTGAGACAGAGCTAGAGGCTTGTCACTGCTGTGCTTCTCTGTGGCTAAAGCAGGATGTGTATACGCTCTACAATGATGACCAAGAAAATACATGACTTCTTGGAGTTACCTTGTTCCTATGGCTTTGAAACACTCAAGGGAAATATGCCACTGCTGCAGAGATGACTGATGAAGCTGTTGGGTTCTGTCTATGTGAAGTTTGATTTTTTTAAATATTTTTTTTTATTCTTTGAGGGTATGTGGAAACATGGGTGAAAATAACTACAGACCATAGCATATCTAGAAACCTCTGAAGTATTTGTTTAAATTTTAAATGCTTCATCTGCACTGCAGTTTCAGATATTAAGCCCTGATGTATGTTTTGAATCCCTACAAATTATGCAATTTCTTTCCCTTCCTGCTGCTTCTCCTTTCATACTACTACTATCAGCAAGTTTCTTTATTGCATGCCAGGAGTAATACTGATTCCATCTGCAAAATGCAGACTAGTCATAAGTTAGGAAAGTTATGTAAGTTCATCATTAGGAAAAGCATTCTCTACATTCATTAATAGAAGAATAGTATCAAGAGTTAATGCAAATTTGACAATCATTTTGCTTTCTTCTACATTTTATATCATCCTTTAAAAATGTTTGTCAAGATTCTCACGTAATATGATGTCACCCCATTGAAACCTTGGCTAACACCAAGTTCAGAAACCTTTCTCCTCCAATCTCCATGGCCAAGTAAATAGATAAAATGATTGTCAGGGCTTAACATGAAAACGTGTAAGTTCCAAATGAAAATGTTAAAATCCTGAGATAACATTAATTTGCCCTGCATCCTTCATTTGAAGAGTGTTGGTATATATGTGGAAGTTTTAGTCACTCTGTACCAGTGCCAACCCTATTATGTGAAGATACATAAAAAGTACTGCAATTTTCCCATCAATCAATTTTTTTTGTTATCACTTTTTAAAATGTATTTATTTCTTTTGATAGATTACCTCGATGGGAAGAATCCATGGCTCAGAATCTGCAAGACGCAGTGGGGTTGGAACGGATCCACAGCAACTGAAGTAATTCTGCAACCAGGTACAAAACATGTTAATTACTGAAAACTGTTCCAATCTTTGAGCTGCTTTTGTTCTGCTGTGTAATTGAACCTTTGTTCTGTCCTAAATGCTTGCAAAGGCCAGAAATAACTGGAGCAACAAAGTGTGAAAGAGGGATAATTGTCATGGCACTTTTTCTTTCAAAGAGCCTCTCTTTAAAGAGGCTACTGCATCTTTCATTATGGGCACGATTTGCCCATGGCTGGGTGTGTAGGGTGTGAGGAGTTGGGCTTCTGCCCATAATACCCCAAACTGCTGGGGGTCAGGGAAACATTCAAAATACTACTGAAACAAAGTCATTTTCTGATCAAGAGTGAATCGATTATGTCTAGTCTGGTAAACTGCACATGCTTAGGAATATTCTTTGGCTGTTCCCACAGCCTCAGTGACTCTTAGTGAATTGCCCATGAGCCTCCAACACTGGGTTCCTACATGTGAACTATTGCACAAGATCCTTGGAAAACAAACCATGCCTGGAAGAAGATTCTCGCTACTTGGAAGAGGCCACACTAGTATCAAGAAGGGTTCTACTAGTTCACCAGTGTAGACATATGAACCCCTTACTACCTGAGAACACCATCAACCATGCTTGAATTAGCAGCTACTGACTTCATGGCATGATTCCTTTGAGGGACAGAGATTTTTAAATTATTTTGATATTGCATCTGTCTGTGAGTTTAACACCAGTGATGCTGTTCTATGTAACAACAGTTTCCAAATGCTTGAAATAAACATTTCTCAATGACTCACTAATATTACCTGGCTATGGTATGTCCTGCTGTGTATAGGTCTTCACGTTGCCTACTTGCCATGTTTTCTACATCTGTTCTAATGGTTTCATTATGAACAGTGTATATTCCTTCTACCCTCTTGGACTCATGAGAGGAGAGGTTATTACATGGATGCTATTTTTTTAAAGGATTTAAAAAATAGGTTTACTTTTATAAATGGTACTGTATATTTATGTTAAAGAAAGTGGAAGAAGGTGGCAAACTTTATGAAACGCAAATAGTAAAGTTTATGATCAGGTTTAAATCCTTTAAAAAAAGCATGCTACGGTCTTGTCTTGGCCAGGAAGCCAGACCCCTATGCATACAAAGTAATTCCAGAACATCTATACTACAAGGGATTTTATATTTTATGCTTGATTTATATGGTCAAGAAATAAGCAGAGAATGTGCTCATCCAAAGCATATCTCCAAATATTTCCCAACCTCTAAATTGCAATTCAGATATCAAGATGAGCCATTATTTGTCTTTACTTTCTACCTAGCAATATTGACTCCCAAGTAAAGAAGCAGAATTTTAGGACAAAAAATAAATCTCAGATTTCCCTTATCTTTTTTATTTGTGTGTTTCCTTTATGCACAACATCTTCTGCATTTCCAAAAACTGGAAGAGAAAATGTATGTATATTTTAAAATTATGTAACTATTGCAGTACCATCTTGAGGCCTGAATTATATTAAGGAAGGCTGTTTATAAACAGGTAACAAGGCGATACATTATAGAATGATTTATGTTTTTAAAGGCCTAATTGTTTTTACCAAATTATCCAAAAAGCTTGATTTTCATTAAAAACTGTGATGCTTCTAAACCCCGTGATGGTGAAAAATCTTGGTGACATGAAAGTTACAATCCCACACACCAAGAAAAGTAACACAATGTCTACTGCTTTTTAAATCTTCTGATTTTAAGTCAGTGTCATGGTTTATAACTATATATGTTTGTTTATACTAGATCCTCAGTCTGTCCTGGAGCAACTCTGCCAGTGTTTAGCTCTTAAAACAAGATTTTCCAATTTGACAAAAATTTAGCTATGTGAAAAAACACACTGACAAGAGAGTTTTACTATATGGGCAAACCATTGAAGCTGAATGAAATACTGTAAAAAAATGTGCAACAGTTATATATATATTTTTTTTTCCCCTTCAATTTTTACTTAGAGCATATGTAAATGTGGTGTTTAGGTTTTGTTAGTTTGTTTTGTTTTAATAACATTCATAGGTAAACAAGATGGACATGGATGTGTCATTCTTTTTTTAAGTTGGTAGTGCCTGACAAAGATCTGTACATAAACATATCAGATTTTATACATTTAGCAGGAAATCAGCTCTAAACACTGGAGATGGTAGAATTCATTGTGTCCTTTAGGACCAGCCTAGTCCTTTCATAAAAGGGAATATTACTTGCAGGAAATATTGCAGAGAATATTACGAGAACAGTTTGCTAAATTGTAGTTACAATACCTTGTTACACTTGCAAAAACTTGGCTTTTGACATTAAAATATGTGATTTAATGGCACAGAGGGGCTGATTTGTCGAATAAGATTGAAATTCTGCATAGTCCACTTTGAAGGATCAAAACCTAGCTGTTGTGTTCAGTAAGAAGTAACTTTTTTTCCTTTGTCATTTTAACCTACAAATGGATGATATTTACCTGCTGACTTCATGGATTAGCTGCCAGATGACTGTCATCTTGTTTCTCCAAGCTGTTGTGTGTCTCTTTTGGTTTCGAGTTTTGTCAATACTGACAGTAGATCCATGACAATAAGCCTTTATCAGCAATTTTTGTGTTCAATTTTTGTCCTAACAGTTGCGTCTTTGGAGTCATTATTTGAAATCTGATGGGCTGGCTACTGCCAGAAAAATACCTTTCTGCTTACGTGGTTGATTTAGCCAATTTTTCTAAACGCTTTAGACTTTCTTCATTAAAGGGAAACCAATAGCCTGCCATATGAAAATGCTGCTACTACTACGTTTGCCTCTTAGATTAGTAAAGGCTGAATTGAAAAATTGAACAACTTTGTGTTCTAAAGAATGTCACTCTTCTGTGGCTCCCTGGGCAGGAGAGTAGGTAGTAGTAAGAGCAGCAAATTGTAGGTGGTAGTAGGAGCAAGAAAACTGGAAATGCAGCAAGCTGTGGCTGCACTGGACAAAAAAGACTTCAAGAAAAATAAAGGTCCTGAATGTAGTACAATTCCAGAAGATGCCTGAAGCTCACTTATATATTTTCTGTTTTGCGTAGTTCTAGTTTAAAAGTCTTCCACTGATACTTGTGGAAAAACCTACTCTGGAATCTTGTGTAAGGCTCAATGGGCTTTCTATTTATTTATTTATTTTTCTAATGATACCTTGGTATTTTGAAGATAATTAAAAAAAGAAAAGATTCATATTGGAACTCAGAATTTGCTAGCTCTCAGCTTAGCTAGAAATACTTTGTTAGGAATTCTCTCTTTTTTTTTTTTTTCTTGTATTTTCTTTCTTTCAACCAGTGTTAAAATATCCATCATAATGAACTGGTTTTCTTGGAAGCCTTCATTCTTATCTCTGACTTACTCTGTATCTATATTCACTGATACAAATTTACTGATTATTTGAATTGGAAGTAGAGAGGGTGTTTTATTGTGCAGTTTTGGGAGGATTCAGTGGGCAAGAAGTCTCAGACTCATTCAGGAGGAGTAAGAAGTCATGCAAAGAGAGATGGTGAGGCAAGCACACATATCTGCTTTTGCATTGGACCCTGTTTTGTTTCTCTCACCAAGGCAGTGCCACCCCTGCCATATACTGATTCATCTCTCAGAAAGTTTGATTTTCTGCTGAATAAGATCCAGACACTTTGGATTCTACTGGTCAGATTTTTCATTTCTTTACTTAGACAAAGATATACAATGTTTAGGGATTATGTTTTTCCTTTTTCAATTGCAACCTATATACTTCATTGCCTAAGTGCTACTTTAGCATCAATTTCAAGAATATAAATAAAAAGCATGACTCTGTATTTGTTCATCTAAGACCTTGAAAAAGAGTAAATCAAAATCCTTTCTTGGTCTACCTTCAGTTCTCATGACAGGACCAATACATTTGGACTGCTGCAACTTATTTCGATGATGTTTGTCAAGATGGTGGATTTAAAATATATAGCAGCTTTTTTAAAGCAAAGCTGATTACTATTTTATGTGTCTAGTACCACAGCAAAGTGGACCTTAAACATTTCTGCTTTCCAAGCAAGTTTACTCCACAGCTCACAAGTCAGTGACAGTCTTGGTGTTCCCAGGAACATCTTCAGGGTGCTTGCTTTTATTGCCCTTTAGAAGTGAGATCTTGTCATTACTAGACTTTCCCCAACTCTGAACTAGTAACTGCTGTTGAGGTGTAGGCGAGAGAGAGACCAGGGTATGGAAAAGAACAGTATTTCCCACCCTAGGAAATTAAGCAACATGCACTTTTTCCTTGCAGAGGAAAATGATCTATTCAGCACTGTAGATTGTTGCCTAAAAGCCCAATTCTGCCTCTCCACGTAGAATGAATAGCATGAGAGTTTCTGCCCCAGGTAAAGACCCCAAAGAGTTTAGGAAATGAGATTCTTGGTACACACAAACATCTTTTTGGAGTGAAAGCCAAAGAGAAGTAAAATTTGGACTTTGTCAAAAGAGATCAAACACAAAGTACAGAGCTTCCTTAACACACCAGGGCAGGGAGAAAACTCAGGCCACATTCCTATGTCTGACTTAAAAGGTGATTACTCTTTGATCCTTGAAAGTATTTTATTTCCATTCTGACTTTTCCAGCTCGTCCTTTTTTTTTTTTTTTTTAGGGCATGACTCTGAATGTAAGTGAAAGCTTTGAAAATATGTCAATGAGTTTCAGCACTCAGACATGTAATTAATCTTCATATATCTCTGGTAGTAAGGCAAACACACCTGTAGGATGTTTTCCATTGAAAACACAAGGAGAGAACCTGTAATAAATCTCAGAGTGATATCTTTATTGTGACTGACAGAGCTGCTGGAGGCCTCTTCTTTATGAGTATAATTTGGGAGTATATAAAGAGGAGATTGATTTCCACAAACGACTCTCTTTTCCTTAGTATTTATTTCTAGTCTATATAACCCGCTCTATTTTTTATTTTACAAAAAGACCTAACTTCTGATACTTGATTAGAACATGATTCCCGTACTGCATTTCTGTGAGTCAGCACAGGGCAACGTGAACACAATTTAATTTTGTCCTTTGCAAGTCCCACAGCCAAGTGGTGTGCATGATTTATCAGGGAGTTGCAGCTCTCTTCCTCGTCAAGACATGTTCTTCTGGATCCTGTGGAAACAACAGTTTAACCTTTTGAACTCAGTGAGGACCTACTAGCTGGTGAGGATGAAGTGCTTTAAGAAAGAGGCTAGGGAGTAATGAGATGTGACTGTGAGATGAGCCTTGCTTGACAACATACAACAAACCTCACATCTCATTCTAAGAAGTGGCTGTCATTTTGATCTGCATGAAGTTTTGTGCCTCCTGGATTTGAGCCACTCAGTCTGTGTTGATCCAAATCTTTCTTTTGAAGGGAACAAGTTTTGCTGATACCCACAAGGTCACTTACCAAGTGCAAAGGCAAGAAACTGTCTCCTTTACTCAGCCTCACAACTTTCTTATGATACATGTCATTAACACATTTTACTGATGGTGAAACTGAAAGCTGACATTATAAATAACTCGCTTAAGGTGTCTGTGCCCTAAGCTGAATCCCTTGTACCATGCTGTCCATAGATAGTTTTCATTTTTTAAAAATCAGCTGTTCTTGAAAATCATCAAATATCTGTTTTCTTAAACATCCCTGCACTATCAAGCATGATGATTCTTTCATATTTATTCTGTAGGATGACTAGGCAGTAATTCTGCATGTGACAGAGAAAATGAATGTTAATGGGAGTTTACCAAATAAAAGAAATTGTGGAAATGAGAGTCCCTAAATAACAAAGAGCATATTTCTATGTTTTCTTCTGCTTTATTCTTGCCCAAATCCACAATAAGACCTTTTCTATTCTACTTCTTTAGAATCAAAACAAAATTAGGAGAACACAAATTTGCCTACATGTAGAGAGATACGTCTTCATTGCAGTTAATCATATTTCAGTGCTGTGTCAAAAAATGTGTTACAGACAGAAAGAGATTCACTCTAGCTGAAGCAAAAATGCCACACTGCCAATAATTATTTTCTGCAATAGTTTCATTGAAATTATTAATGAAATAAGGAGTTGTTCCTTCTAAAGTGTGATGTCATTCAGTGCCAGATGGATGACCAAGAGCCTGGGCTGGGCTGTATCTGTCACTCTCTGAACAAGAAGGACAGATCTTTTATTTTTCTTTGTTAAAACCTTGTATACTTGGCTGTACCAAACCAGGCAGATTGCTTGAAGTGCTTGGCTGCCAATGTAATTTGTGTTGGTAAATAAATATAAAATGTTGGGATCTTTCAAAGATGGGATTGAGAGGCAATGACTGTTGCCAAGCGGAGTGTAGTCATTTCCTGAGCAATAAAACTGCTTTATCAGCTCACCTTAAACTTAATTTGCACAGACTCCATTTGTTATCTCCCTTCATAAGCATAGCTGTTAAACTGAAAAATGTCCTGTATCTATTGTGTAATGTCAAGCTCACCTGGCTCCTTCTCACTCAGATTAAATAAAGGTCTATCCTTAGCCCTGTCCCATCAAGTCTTCCTGTTAAACAGCTTCCCAGTGCTGGTTAGTATATATCCTGAGTTTGGTCAGGATAGAGTTAATTTTTTTTCACAGTAGCTAGTATGGGGCTGTGTTTTGGATTTGTGCTGACAACAGTGCTGATAACACAGGGATGTTTTCCTTACTGCTGAGCAGAAGCTTACACAGAGTCAAGGCCTTTTCTGCTTCTCACTCCATCCCACCCAGTGAGCAGGGCAGAGGTGCACAAGAAGCTGGGAGGGGACATAGCCAGCTGACCACAGGGATATTCCAGACCATATGACATCATGCTCAGCATAGAAAGCTGTGGGAAGAAGAAGGGGGGGAAGGGGGAAGGAGGATGGTCAGAGTAATGGTGTTTGTTTTCCAAAGTTCCCGTTAGATGTGATGGAGCTGAATACCTGCCTGCTGATGGAAGCATTAATTTCTGATTTTGATTTTACTTTACCTATTTGCTTTTGGCTTTTGCTTTACCTATTAAACTGTCTCAACCTACAAGTTCTCTTCTAACCTTCTGATTCTCTCCCCATTCCACTGGGGAGGAGTGAGCGGCTCTGTGGGGCTCCGTTGCCAGCTGAAGTTAAACAACAGCATAGTGGAAGAAAGTGGGCCAAGGGCATAGGTGATGTTGAGGTAAAATAGTCCTGCAGATAATAGGTCTGGACTTGGTAAGAAGCCAGCTGAGACCCTGGTGCAACATTTTCCGACTTGTACAATTCTTCCAGAGGAGGGATGGTTATGGCACAACAGAAGGCAACATCGCCTGGGACTGAGGAATGCAACACTACTTCAGAAGTGTGTGTCACCTGGTAAAAAGAGGTGTAGATAAACCTGAGCCCCCACAAAAGGTCTAGGATGTAAAAGAGTCCTGCCTGTTGTTGGTAGGAATAAATTAGTCTTCTATTGCATGTACTTCATTGACATAGGAAACTCGAATTGGCTTTTTCCTACATCATGGGGATGACTGAAGGTAAATTGAGAGCCATTATTAAGATAGGCATGTACTAAATGTGATCAGCAGAGAGAAAAAACAGTTCTTTTGCAGAACAATTCAGAAAGGCGAAAATCCTTTGTAGAAAGGAATAAACTGAACTAAAAGCAAACCACTATGCAGTTCAATAAAAGGTTGCCCTCTCCCAGTCAAACAGATACAATTTGCCACAGTGTGTATAAAGAGGATCTTTTTCAATTTAGCTATTTCCATTAATGTATGAACCACTGATCAATATTAGACATCGTTTAGCTTCTCAGGTCATGAGAAACAACTCATTGGCAAGCATTGTATTTCTAGGAGACAAAGTCTTGGTGTGGTAAATGTATGATTATGCAAACAAATTGAGTACTTTCCATGGAAGTTGAGGGCCAAATTAATAATTCTCCTTCACTGTGTCAAAGGTATAAAGTTTCAGGACTATTCCAAAAGCTATGAATTTCTCAAAGGTTGTATCAGCATGATTCTTAAAACAATCCAGAGACCTTTGAGAGGGAAACAGACTTTTGGTCAAGTTTCACCTGCCCTTGTAGCCTTGCAGGGTATAGATATTAGTTTTCACATGTAAGGAGGGTCTGGGTGAGAAGAAACAGTCAGAAAGCTACATGCCAAAATCACCACTTGTACTTTCTAATTGCTTTCTGCTAGAGCAGCTTTCTCAGGCCTCAACTATCAACACATCTCCATCATATCCAGCCCTGAAAATATTTGTAATTGGACACTGTTCTTGTTCTGCAGTCTATAGCAATGAAGGCAACTAATATATTAGCTGTTATATAGATGGAGGACTGGGAGATTAAATATCTTGTCTAGGGTCATAAAGGAAATGTGTGACAGGTCTGGGACTTGTGAACCTGGAAATGTCGAGTTGAAGGCCTCAGCTGTGGCTGTATATTTACTCTTGAGTGTTAGCTGACTGCACATTTACAAAACACTCCAGAAGACACCAATATGTTAACTGTTCCTATTGGAAAGTGACTGGACAACCATGCTTCTTTTGATAAGTAGCCAAATCTTGCCTGGGCATATTATTCAGTTTTGATAAATTGCACAAAGTAATTTGAAGAATAGATTGTTTTGTCTTCTGAGTATGCTTACATAGATTCTTTGGAGAATAAACTGTATCTCCTTCTTGTAAATATTAATAAGTAATGGTTTTTACATTTCACTTAGGAACAATCAAACAGGCAAAAAATAACCACAGTTGTAAAGGCTGAGCTACTAACTCTGTTCAATGCCCTCAGAAGAGTTTTAGTCAACAGTGAGTTTAGGCAGTTTAAGAACATGGACTAAGTATAGCAGGGATTTTGCCTTGCTTGAACTACAGAGCTTCTCCTTTAGCTCAGTAAAAGAACAAATGTTTTGGGAATCAATGACCCAGGTTATGGCTCCATTAGAAGTTTGGCCCAGTTTTAATTAGCTGATGATGTGTGCACTATGGTTTGCTAATAAGGGGTGTAATGGTTTTTAGATGCTTTTAGTTATAAAGCCCCTAAAATTTACTTGTGCACTGTCCAACATTAAGCCTTCTGGGCTCTTCTGGGTCATCTCCACTTCTAGTGGGAACCTTGCAAGGGTGTCCAGGTTTGAATGCAGCTGAGATGCTGAGCTAGGAGCCTTTCTGACTGGTGCTGCACTGCAGTGGCTTTTGACAGCTGGATACACAAATTCTCCCTGTAATTATCTGTGTACTGAAGGTCCATTAGAAAGGCATGTGATGGCCCTAGGCCATAGATTTCTGGCTTCACCATGACCCTGGAAATATCAGGTTAGCCATGAAATAATTTCAGTTTACACCATGTGACTAAAATTGTGGCAAGCCTCTTAATACTATAAGTAGCAGGGTAGGGGTTCACAGAGGATAGCATAGGTGATGCTTTTTCAGAGTGATTTATTATTTTTCATGTAGAAAAAAAAAGGAGTAAATATTAATAAGAACACTTAAAATTACTGACTTCTTGTTCTCTGTTTCATAGATATGCTCTCTTCAGTAGTGGGATCGTCTGTCTTCTTGATGAAGAAATGAGGGAGTTTATAATTTATTATCAAGGAGGATTCAATAGCATCTAATTTAGGTTATTTTGCTATTTAACAGAGATACAACACAGAGCAACCTATAGAATAGAAGATGACACAAACTCCTCCAGAAAAGCAAAGCAAGGCACATCTTAGATGTGTAAGTTAAAGATACAGGTCCCCCCCTAAGTCTGTGTTTTGAAAATAGAGAGACTGCTTGTATGTGTGTCTTTGTGAAATAAGAAGGTGCTATTTCTTTGCTTAGCTAAATCATGAAACCATAGAACAATCTAGATTGGAAGAAACCTCAAAAGATCACCTGGTCCAGTGATAGGGACACTAGAGAAGATCATCTAGCACCCTGTCCTGTTGGATCCTGGAAACCCCCAGTCATAGGAACTCCACTACACACTTGGGTAAAAATGCTTTATCAAGAATGCAATAAAATGCATTTTTAAACCCCTGTTTACCAATAATGCATCTGAACAAAAAGGGATTAAAAGCAAAATGCTCAGTGAGATATTCGGGATCTGATTAAGTATAATGACACCCACATTAAGAAACAGAGGAGATTTAGTGCAACATGTTATCAGTGCCAGAGTATTTTTCCTCGAAGTACCTCCTCATTTCCTCTCTCCACTCTTTAGTTTCTATTCTTGCTTGTTTTACAGGATTTTCTGCCTCTGAGAAAGACAAAGTGACCTCCTTGTTCCCCTATAATAAGGTTGCACATAGAACTTAACTAGGTGGTTTACCAAGTCCTAGGGGATTCCTCGTCATAGAAGAAAGCCAAATTCAGAGTTAATGCTGTTAGGACTGGCAGTTTTATGCAACTCATTGTCAGGCTGATCTTCTAAAATCCCAGAATGGGTGTGGGAAGCCCCTTTGGGTGTCTAATGATAATGTAGTTTTCCTCTTTCATTAACTTTTGTATATAAGCAGCTATCATGCTGACTGGATACTAAGCACTTTACTGCCCATCTACATCCAAGTCAATGCTACTTAAGGCTAATCACATGCTAACTACATATCCCAGTGACAAAGCTGCATCCCCACTCTGTCTGTATTGATCTCCCATCAGTCATTTGTAAGTGACTGTGCTAGACATGGCCCTTGGGCATTTTTCCAATACAAAAGCCACTTAACATTAAAATTGCAGGATCTTTTTTGGCTGTTTTACAAGCCTTTATCAAAAGCATTTAAAAACCTACCTTTAATCATAACTACTCTATGAATTTTTTTCACCTTTGACCATTGACTCCTTTAAGATAACGAGAACACTTGTGCACCACATTGCCCTTCTTCAAATTTTATTAATTGTCTGAGAGGACCACTAAACGCAGTGGCAAAAATAATGGAGAGAATGCCTTTTTACAGCTGTGTTTGCTTCATTTTAACAACAGCAACATTAAAAAGGGAGACCAGGCCATTATTTCAGACATTTCTATATCTTTTGGGTCAGGTGTCCATCAGTTTACTTCATTCAGATGAGCAGGCAGTGGGTCTGCCTCTGTCTTCCTAGTCCTCTGCTTTATAGCCTTTCACTTCTTGGCATGGAGATGGTGTTTGTTTTGCATATCTATGTGAAAAGCCAAACTAGTACAAATTCTTTTACTCTATCACTGCCACATATGAACACTGAATATATAATTTCAGGCACTCTGTGGTTGTTGGATCTTGTTCAGGAGGTTAGATGAGAATCTTAATTGCATAATTCTGCCATCCTTTCCTTTCTGCACTGTTTCAACTTCTCCCTAATTTGAGGATACATCTATAGCTTCAGAATAAGTTTAACACCAGTCTTTTTTCCAAGTTTAGTATTCATCCAGCTAAATCAGCTTGTAACATAGTTTGGCCATGTTCACATAGTAGCCCTTTTAACAATAACTCTTGTGTTATGCAAAGCCATTGACTGGTTTAGGCCCAGCCGCCAACTCCCTCCCTCCCTCCTGGGTGGGAAGGCAAATTTGAAGAAAGAAGTAAAAAACTCATGGGTTGAGATAAAGACAGTTTATCAAGAAAACACAAGGAGAGAAGAAATAATAACAGCAGTAATATCAGTAAATGAATATATGAAGTGAGCGATGCACATTGCAATTGCTCACCATCCAGAACCTGATGCCCAGCCTATTCCCAAGTTGCAATTGCTTCTCCCCTCTGGCCAGCTCCCCCAGTTTGTATACTGAGCATGACATCCTGTGGTATTGGATATCCCCTTGGCTAGTTCTGGTCAGTTAACCTGCTGTGTCCCCTCCCAGGTTCTTCTGAATAGTAACTCTATCCCAGTTGAGGCCAGGACAGCTGTTCATGCTGGCCTGCGGAAATGACTAGAAAACACTTGCAGTGGAAAGTTGTACTGTTTGCATAGAAGGCTGTAAGGTCTCCTCTTCACTAGAGCTACAGCTTCCTTTATTTGTTGTACTGCTTTGAAACTTTACACACATCACAGACAAGTCTTACTTTATTCCCATAAGAGGATTCATCAGTGCATTTGAAGGGCCATATGTTGAGTTGACACTATCAACTATAGGCAGTATGCCAACGAAGTACTCAGGCAGGCAGCTCTTCCCGAGTTCCATACTATCTATTTTTTGACTATCTATTTTGATTTGTGTCTCATAAAATGCATCAATTACTTATATAAGGAGAATTTCTCCACAGGATGTTAATGGAATAGTGTACAGTAAAAGGTCAAAAGCACTGTGACTGATCCTCTTAGAATAACATCCAGGAAAAGCTTTCCCTAAAAAAGACGAAGTATTTATAGTAATGATAGCAAAATACAAATGTCACTTTGGAGTCTATTTATCTAAATCAATGGTTCTCAACATTTTTCACTCAGTGTATTACTTCTTAGGACTAAAATCAACCTACCTGCTCCAAATTTCACATATTTTCCACACACATGGAATGCTTGGCTATATGAAACCAGTTCTGATGAGATTATGTGATAGTATGAAGGAAGATTAAAATGAACTCAATGTGATGTGTTCAGCTGCTTGTTGCATCACTTTATGCCTGACAGTATCGCTGCAGTACAATGGCAATGCTGTGTTTGCAAATAGAATCCTGAGGGAACTTTCTGCCAATGGATGACCAAAGACAGAGAAAAAGTTAGATGCCCCCAACACCCCTCCCAAACACTGACTGGTGAGATAAGTGACTGACTGGAATCTTTAGCTCTTCTGTTACCTTAGCATCCTCAGAAGAACCTGGGCTGAAAAAATTGTTAAGTTCGGAATCACTTTATAGATTGTTCACCTGATGATGAAAGTAAGTCTGTAATGCAGTATTATCAACCGTGTTTCACACTCCCTGGGGAGTTGGACTGAAGTGTACCAATTGCATTGAATCCTATACCAAACTTCACTGTTGGACAGTAACTTCAGAATTTCAAGACAGGCAAGAAGAAAATATTATTTATTCTATTGGAGTTGCACTACGTATACTGTAGTGACTCATTTATCTGCAAATATATTTTTCTGGGCTTTATTTAAGTATATAAACAATAAAATTTAAACTCTGCATTAATTGTAATAACTTTCCTTTATATTTTCCATCAATTCTTACAGGTACAAGGCATTTTGATTAACTACCAGTTTCAGAGTATATGCATTTCTTTAATATTAACCTATTTAACCTTCTTCACTTTTAATGCATGACAGGCATTTTTGAATAATAAGAAGCTATTGCATTATATACAATACTAATAATATTGAAAACATGGAAGATAGAAGGCAATCCAGACAAGTACAATGTCCTTGGTAATTGCAAGCAAAAGAACAAAACTACATGCACAATATACATGTGCATATGCACATAATGCAACATGCTCATAACAAATCATCAGACTTCAAGTGCTTAGTGTGCTTTTCTCCAGTACATTTTTCATAGTAAAATAAATGAAATAATGGAGTTTTGTAATCTGGATATTTGTCTCCCAAAGCCCAGACTGACACCACAAGATGCCTTAACTTGTCCCATCAAACTTGATGGCCATTTTTGCACACTGTTGCTGAGTTTTTACTGATCCAGAGACTGAGGGTAGCCAGTTCTATTTCCCATTAAAAAATCTTTTAAAACATAGCAATACTTCGTAAGCTTTTTTTTTATAAACCAGAGAAGGCAGGTGACCCTAGATGGGTTATAACTCACTGGTGAATTTTATGACAGCCCAGCCATCATCTCTGTGATCTGTCTGTGGGACATATACAAAAATTCAGGACAAAGGGCAGTCAAAACCCCATCGTTCACAGACTGTCTCTAGACTGAATTCATGAGATTGTACTGATTTTGAGGGTTCCCTCAGAGCTTATATTTGTTCCAGACAGGGAAAAAATGGGCTTCTGGGTGATGTACTGGAATCAGAACTCACAAACTTTTAAAAAGCAGCACAGAAAGACGTAAACTTTGTTATGAGAAACAGTACAGAGAAAACAACTGATAATAAAGTTGTCATGGATAATTTCCAGGAGACACAAATGCCAAGAGATGGGGAGTATAAACAACATTCATGTTGGTAACATACATGGAGAGGAATCAGAATGCAAAATGCTGCAAGGAGAAATAGAAAACTTTTAATATTAAACACAAGAAATGGGTGAAACTGAGAAAGGGATGCAGAAGAGGAAAAATAATTTGAGATAGATATTTTTTAACTTCCCTCATTTGCTGCACATTCAGAAGGGCAGATGCTCTACCTGATGCCAAACAAGAGTGAATTCTTCTGCTCCTCTTCCTTTAAGATACTGGGCTAAAAATGTCAGCATCCACTGCAGCAAAGATAATTTTTCCCAATGAAGAAAGTAACTGTCAGGGAGGGT
The DNA here is from genome assembly GCA_024611195.1 of Ceyx melanurus. NCBI lineage: Eukaryota > Metazoa > Chordata > Aves > Coraciiformes > Alcedinidae > Ceyx > Ceyx melanurus. The sequence continues at coordinate 28,669 of JANHGL010002161.1, forward strand.
GATTATGGCAATGGAGTCTACCTAGATAAGTCTCTCTGAGCCTTCATCCAGCTGGAAAACTCCAACAATACCAGTTAACATTCACTGAAATTAACAGTTAGATACCCAAGAGTGTACCCTGCCTCAGTTTTTGACTCATTTGAAGAATGAAAACGTGCCAATTATGACAAGTAAACTTCCAAAGTTATTGCTCAATCAATATATTCTACTGGAGTCTCACTAGGCAACTTACAGTCTTTATTAAATAATTAGATGGTGTTCTAATTTTCCCATTTTAGAGTTTTCTCTGACACATGAATCTTTTCTTGCCTGTTTTCTTCCATGGGCTTGTTTTAAACAGATAAGTTTGCATTGCAGTTGTTGCATCCAGAGAATCTTAATGCCTAACCTCAAAAATCTGAATGCTAAATAAAGTCTTTTCCTCCAGAGCTCTAACCATATCCATTTCTCTGGTTTATTTCCTTGTTTTTTTTTTCATTCTTCAACAAAAGAATAAGTAAATCCTCATTACCCAGAATCAGTTGAAGCTTGTCTATATAAAGAATATATTGGGTTTCTTGCAAGTCTGTGTGTGTGTGCAGAACTGCATTGCATTAGCATTCCTGAATACAGGCTTTTTAATGTGCTAATCTTAGGAAGGTAAAATCAACATTCAAATGGTAATTATTTAGGAAGTAAATTGATCAATTTTTCCTAAGCTCCATGAAGATGAACTGAGGTCAATCCACTTTGCCTATTAAGATTTTAAAGATATCTGGTTGGATTACTTTCACAGTAAAAGCCTGTTTCCCACTGGGGTTTAAGGAAAGGGAAAAAAAAAAAAAAAAAAAAAAAAAAAGCTTTAATGTTAAACCTTAGGAAAAACAAACTTTTCATTAAGTTCAATTTTCCCAGTCCAGCAAGCTGTCTATGTAAATAACCTCTGTGTTACTAGCTTTTACTACCTTCTCCCTGTGGTGAAGGTAAAAAGGTTGCTAACTAAACAAAGTTGAGTTGTCTTGGTTCTACAACACTATATATATTTTTTCTGAAGTATTTTTAAGGCTGGAGAATGTGTGGATGAGCAACTACAATACATATAGTGGAGAGACAGAAAGAACTTGGAGGTAAGCTATTCAAATTAGAGGAAAGCATTTCAAAACAGCACGCCGAATTTTTTTTAGCTGAAGTAAAACAATTAAACATTTTTATTGCTAAAAAGTCTTAGAATTAACATATTAAGTGTTAGAAGTACATGTTTCCTGGTCATAAATCCATAGACCACATGAATTCAAATATTATAAAGCTAAAAGTTTTCTTTCATTAAAAAAAAAAAAAGAAAGAAAAAATAGATTTTGTAGAAAGAGAGGTGGACACAATGTGTCCGACTGTTGCTTCTTTCTAGCTTTAGAACTTGAAATACCCTCAGTACAGAAGTACTGTCTCACCCCTTTTCTAGTGGCACTTTCTGACTGGCTAAAGAATCCCTAAGTCTTGGGCATTAATTCTGAGTATCATTAGTGTATTCATATGGATTTTCCTAATGGTTTTATGATGTCACATACTTCAGAAACAAGAAAATGTCTAAGACCACTGTATCATTTCATACAGTATTTTTCAGCTCATCTTTGTTAACCTATTTTGAACTGGTGGCTTGAAGATTAATTTATTTGGGTTTCCAAATCATCTGCCTTGGAGTGGATTTCAGTATCAAAGCTGCAGAAGCCAAAGTAGACTGATAGTTTCTACAGAAATCTTTCAAGACTGGGTAACTTTTACCATTTAGATAACTAGTTACCTACGCAGTCACTGAAACTTTTGTGTCAAACCAATTTCTGGTCTCATTTTGTTTATGACAAGAATGAAAACCAATTATGTTAAAGGCTCCCATTTTACAGCAGTGACTCTCTCTTGTCTCATCGTAAGTATTACCTCACATAGCTGCAGCTTGACATGCTGTGCAAGCCTAAAGACAGGAGAAGCTGCACAGACAAGGACACCTGGGGCTTCAAAAATCAACATGGTTTCCCTGTAAGACTTCTTGGGTGTATGCAATGTGCAGGACAGTGCATTCAGCAATGGACCAGAGCCCTGGTACCAACTGTGAATTTCCCAGCTACTTTGGGAAAGAAATGCAGGTACATGAGCATGGCAAGAGCTGGAGATCGGTGCAATCTCTGGGTCCTGAGGGGTCTCTGGATATTTCACAATCCTGCCCTTCAGTGAGTACACAGTCCTTGTGCTTTATGAACAGTCATAAATCTTTTGAGACATTCAGTGTATCATAATCATAAGGCCAGATGTACTTATAATTTCCTTTCAGATATTAATAAGGGGAGATAATGATTATATTTTGAAAATACACAGTTTTCATTAAGACTGTGGGGTTTGCGTTTTTGTTTGTTTGTTTGTTTGTTTTGTTTGTTTTTGTTTTGTTTTGTGTGTTTGTTTTTGTTTGTTTTTTTTCCTGGGAGACATATTTAACAAGTACAGAGAAAAGAAATGCCAGTTCATCCACAATAAAACAAGGAGTGGGGGTTCTGAATTTTAGTGGAAGAGAGCTTTGTTGGGATCTACCTTTGCAGTGTAATCCTAGTATTTGTCTGACTTTTATTTCTTTCCTTTCCATGAGTTGAAGATGTATGCTAAGTTTTAAAGCAACTGTCCATCTGAAGAAAGAAGAGTAGAAGAGAAAATTTTGTTCTATCATGGGGTTCTATCATAATGGCAATGTTCCCATGACAATTTATAGCTGTGACTTCTGGCCTTTTTCAAATCTTTTGTAACACATTAAGATATGTGGTGTACAGAGACAGGATGATTTGATGTTCTTGTGACCCTTCTGGACTACACACATACTAGATGTTTGCAGCTGTTGAGGACTAATTTGAGACTGATACAATCTTCACTAAATCTATGTCCCAAATATACTTTTCAGCATATTTTTGAATCTTAAGACTCCATATTCTTTGCATACACTCACTGCCCTCCAGGCTACATTTTGCTTAATAGTAGTGAACTCCTGCTTTGTGGGGATGGATAAATTCCAAATGACCTTTGACTATACAGTAAAAGATTTGGTGAGTAGAGCAGTACATCAAATATCTCTGTGTGAATATACAGCTGATTAATCATTGGCATACTGTTTAGAGATTGTCTTTAGACAGTTCAGTCATAGAGTCGAATGTCAGTATTATCATATAAGAATCCCTCCATGCATTTCCATTCCAGCAACAGAACTAGAGGCAAAATGAGTTTTGTACCTTTGTAACTATAGGATAACTTTGTATCCTGCTTTTCTCTATTTCTGACTTTTAAACTACTAAGTTTGGGAAAGGATACTTTAGTTTCTGGAAATGATGAGGATAACAGTGATATACAGGCAAATGTAGAAAACAGTGGATGCAGAAGGTAGAGGACAAAGTACAGTTTCTTTCTGAGAGATCTCTATATTTTAATTGGGAGACTTCAATATCTATAAGCTAAACAAAATCCTTTCTTGTGTTTTAGTCTTCTCAGGCTAAGAACATATATGGTGAATATTCTATTTCTATAATTCTTAATTGTAAATATCATAAAGAAAAGCAATTTCCCTGAATTTTCGAAAAAGTATTTATAAAGGGTAATTTTTATTATATGTGTGGGCAGACTAACAATAACAGGCTACAAGGTTTTGTCTTGTTACTGAAACTCTGGCAACTTATTGTACACCTTGGAAAGATCCCTACTCAGTTCTCAGGAACACTGAAAGGTACTGCAATGTATGGTTTCCAAATTTTCCCAGACAAGCACAGGAGAAATAAAATGCCTGTTTGTCCACATCATTAAACTACCTCACAGTCTGGTACAATTGGCAGACTCTGCTCCAGAGAGCTTCAGGACAAAAACTTCAAGGGTTTTTCCAGGTGGGGTTTGAACTACACTGGCAGAGCTGGGCTAGGCAACTGGTTCTGTGCCTTCCTCAATTGCAGGGGCCAATCCTGACATGTTCTCAGCAGTCCAAGTCCCACAGAAGCCAAAGCTGTTAGCATTCTCTTTTCATGGGTATTATATTCTCTTGAAAAACTGTACATTTAAAAAATGTGAAATGTGCATTGCTAGTTTTGCACCATATATTATTTTCTTTGCTATCTTCTATTCTTATTGACATTGCATGACTTTGTTAATATAGTTTCACTGCTGCCTCTTAGTTTGTCTATTTCGAGTTCTTAAATGTAGAAAAGATATTTTATATTGCTGAACCACTAGAACTCAGCAGAATTCTATGGAGGAATTAATAGGAAACTGTTTTGATTTAACCCCAGCCAGCAAGTAAGCCACACAGCTGCTTCTTCACTCCCCCTCACGGCAGGATGGGGGTGAGAATCAGGAGGGTAAAAGTAAGAAAACATGTGGGTTGAGATGAAGTCAGTTTAATAATTGAACTAAACTAAACTAAAAATAATAAAAGTAATGAGGAGAAAAAAATAGAAAAAAAAGAGACAGAAGTAAAACCAAAGAAAAAACAGTGGTGCAAATGAAAAAACATTGTTCACCACCAGCTGACCGATGCCCAGCCAGTTGCTGAGCAGCAGCCCCGCAGCTAACTTCACCCCAACTTTATATGCTGAACATGACATTATATGGAATAGAACGACCCTTTGGTCAGTTGGGTCAGCTGTTCTGGCTGTCCCCTCCCAGTTTCTTGTGCACCCCCAGCCTACTCACTGGCAGGGCAGCAGGAGAAGCTGAAAAGTCCTTGACGAACTCTAAGCATTGCTCAGCCACAAGTAAAACATCAGTGTGTTATCAACATTATTCTCACACTAAATCCAAAGCACAGCACTGCACCAGCTAAGGAAGAAAATAACTCAATCCCAGACAAAACCAGGACAGAAATATAATACAAGTCCTTCCTTTAATAATATTGATATTCCTCTTGTGCAGTCCCAAGCCCATTCATATAATGACAGTTTTGGTTTTTTTATTATCCAGAGAATACAAATTAACCTCTTGTGTTACAGTAAGACTTGGTAACCATAACTAAGACTGGGACAATGGGGTGCAGAAAGACTTCCCTACCTTAAACAACTTTGTCTAAACAGACCAAGAGTAAAATAGGGAAGGAGCTCAGAGTAAAAAAAATTATTTATTCAAAGTCACACAGCAGAAGACAGTCTAGATTTCATTGTTCCCAGTGCTAAGGATTCTGCTTGATTACCTAAATCATAAACACCATATTGAAAGAATAGATTTAGCTTCAGCATTATTTGTAAAATAAAGCCCTGCAAAAATGGAAAGTACTTTTAAAACAGAATTTGAAACTGAAAAGCATTATTTCCGCCATGAATATCTTACATACTTGGGATTTCAATTAGTTTTATTGTTATGAGAGAGAGGAAGAAGCAAGAAAAACACACTAATTAAAACCCTCCAGTACATAACAATCCTTAAACTAGTTTAGCCTAGTTTGGTTCCAGTACAAAGCAGCCATTTTTTGTTTTAAACTGAAAACTTTTGAAAAGCAACAACAAAAATGTATGTGCCTTTATGCTGACTTTTCAAAACGGAAGGCTTGCTGATGCGTCCATGCCATATTGGTTGCTACTGGCAAGAGGGTGCCAAGAAAACCTGTGCTGTGTAGAGGATCCAGGGACTTGCCTGGGTTTGTTGGGCACACCTAGCCCCCTGGCACCTAGCAGCACATGAAAGTGTGGCACCTGCCAGAGTTACCCAAGGTTTCCTTTCATGTACCAGCCCAGTCTCATGTCGCTTTTCTGCATCCAGGTACTGATGCTCAATCACTCATATCCTGGGTTGCATCAAAGCTGTGAGGGTGGTGTAGCACTGGAACAGATTGCCCAGCAAGGTGGTGGAGGCCCCATCCCTGGGACATTCAAGGTCAGGCTTGACCAGCCTTCAGGGGCTCTGAGCAACCTGATCTAGCAAAAGCCTATCTCTGCTCTCCATTGTGCATACAGATATGTCACAAATCACTTTCCTGAGGATGGCTTTGGCTTCTAAGTGACCCAGGCGGGTTGAAAATTAACCTCAGGGATGTTAATACCAAATACCTGGTATTTGACCACCTTTCTTTGTTTTCAGAAGCTTCTTTTTACTATATTTTCTTTGTTAAGCAGTTTTGACATCTTTAAACAACCGATTCCACTCTAGTTTGGACAGAAGGCTGAACAGCTCTCACTTCAGCATCTTGCAGACTCACAGTATTCCTCGCACCAATCCCTTAGCAGCAATAAAGCATGTAAGAAAAGCTTAAAAAAAAAGGTGCTGAACCCCCAGACACAACATAATGAGGTACATATGCAAGTAGACATTAGGGATGCATACAATGAATCACTTCCTTACATGTCTTCCTTGACTTACTTGCTTCTATTCTGAGCATGAAAAATGTCTATGTACTAATTCTGAGTACCTGCTCTTTGTTAATATTGATGCACAGGATAGAAAAAGCACAAATAAAATATGCTTTTATACTAATTTTTGCATGCTTATTTGTTTACGTTTATGCTCGTGTGTTTAGCACTTCTATAATATAAGCTTTTTCTTTAAAAAACTCACTTGTAGGCTTTCACTTAATTTCTCATGTTCCTATATTACTGTGACGTTTTTTCTTACAAGCCCTCATAGCTTATAAATTACAATAAGATTAAACCAGATATTGCTAATGTATTTTAAACAGTTGTTAAATTACCAAAGTTGGTTGATCCCTTCCTTGAAATTTGCTGATCCTAACTTTAAATGACTCCTAGGTTATTATTTATATCTTTTAAATCTTTTATAGCTGTACACGGGTGCTTTTATGAAACCTGGTGTAACATATTCTAAGAACAAAAGCATATTTATGTAAGTAGCACTGGGAGCTGACTTGGCAGGTGTTTGCCAACAAAGTCTTAACCCCTAAGCATTAGTAGTAGGCATCAAGCACATCCTCAAAAGGTTGTGAGAGTCTCTTTTTCTACAGAGAAACTGCTGAAAATGTATTAAACGGGGAAGAATAGCAGCACTGGGCTATCATCAGGTTTGTGGCCTGCAGAAATAAATGAGGATTTAAGAATAACATTTGCAACAAATGCTATAAACAGAAAATAATAACAGGTGGCCAGGACTTTTCAGGGCAACTTCAACCTTGTATAGCTCATGCAAGTGCCAGGCAGAACTTTATTGGGAAGAAAGGAGCCTCAAATGAGGAGAGGAGCAGTCAAGGCCATAGTCTCTCCTCTTGCATAAACCAGACAAAAACTGGCCAGCTGGAGGAGATCCAGGGTTGTCCCACATGAAGAGGGGTAGCAGAGGGAGTCCAGCCTGTAAAAAGAACAGGACTTTGTCTAGAGCAAAGATCTGTCGGTTTAAGTTAAGGTAATGAAATCTGGCACTGTGAGAGTTTCCCTGGCTTCTGTTAAAGCAAATGATTTTTGTAGATGTGCTGGAGAAGGCCAGTAAGGAATGAAAGAGTTCCTGAGAGTAAAATGCATCAAGAAACTTCCATTCAGTCTGTAGGCACAAAATGTGTTAGCTCTTTATCTTCTATACAGGAGGCACTGTCTGTGGTTCAACATGCTCATCAAAGATAATCAGGAGATCTTTCAATAAAAATGCTTTTATTGAAAAATGACATTTCACTGAAAACACACTTTAAAGGCAGAAAGCATAACCCTTCCAAGAAGATGGTGTTATGAAATTTTTCCTGGCTTCAGAACTTCATTTGAGAGTGAGTGACGCCCCTGAGAGCCCCATGGTCTGCTGTTTATAGGCTACACCCCTAAAGTGAGAGACCTTAATTAAACCACTGCTGTGACTGAATGAAATCAGAGTTTAATCACCTTCTCTGACTCAGAGGGCAGCCTTGGGCAGGAATGCTCAGTTCTGGAGGGACATGGTTGCTAAGAAGGTTCTGTGAGGCCTTTCGGGTGAAGGTAGGAAGTGATTCCTTGATCTTGCAGTATGGTGAAAGGAAATACATGCTAGAACCAGTTCAGCCATCTCTTGTATTAACGCTCCAACTGAGACATGTGGGATGGGTGGAGGGGGTGAGAGGGTTCTTTTTGTTGGTGTTTTTGTTTGTTTGTTTGTTTTATGTTTTTGTTTTGTTTGTTTATTTTAAATGCAGGACTTCAGAGGTTCTTCGTTTTGTTCTTAGAGTGAAGCTGCAACATTTTGAAAATCTGATCTTTTCTAAGAGATCTGAATATGTTCCTATTCAGTTCCTATGGATATGCACTAGTAAGCAGTAATGTGATATGTTAAGGGGCTGAACAAAGTATCCACACACCTATGAGATGTGTTAGGGGTTTTCTCTGAAATGGGACTTATCTCTGGGTTTGTAGATAAAGGCTCCTAAAAAGGACTTTATTAGGTTTCAGCTGCATGGAACTGACATGAAGCTGTTGTTCTCCACAACCCATTTATCTTGTTTTCCTGGGAGTCTCTTCTCTGATGACTTAGAAAATTCTTAAGTATCCTGCTCTGTTGACTAACTCATTCTTAGTGGAAAGTTCTATTTAAGCTTATTTAAAGTGTTGGTTTGTTTATGGTTTTTTTTTTTGTTTGTTTGTTTGGTTTGTTTTTTTTTGTTGTTGTTGTTGATTTATTTTTTTTTCTGTGAGGAAATATTACTGTTAATATCCATTGCAAGTATACCAAGCAAAACACTTATTAAAATCCTTCCTTGTAGTTCCAGGTTTCAGTCATCTACTTTTTTTTTTTTTATATGCTTGCCATCATTCACATAGAAAAAAAAATCAGCTGTACTCAGAAGAGATGTAAAAGAACTGCTTTTTGTTGCAATGATATTTACTGTGGTAAAAATTACTACATGTATAATTTTATTGTCTTTCACAGGAGTATGCAGGGAGATAACTTCTTTCAGAGTCATGTGTGCAGTTGTGGTCTTCTGTGTTTAAGAAAAGTGAATACAGAGATTAGGCAGTGGCTACTCTGACAATCAGATGCATGCAAAACATATGAAACAAGAGAAAGCTAGAAGAGTTTGGCTTTGTTGTGCTTCAAATAGGCATCATGAAATTATTTCCTGTGTTAGGGAAGGGAAACATCAATATGGGAGAAAAGCTGAGCTGAAGGATGTTTCCATTGTTCAAACAGATGAAAAGGATTGGGAATACACTGAGCCTGGAAACTGCAGGAGAAGTCATGGGTTTCTGGAAGAACATTCTAATCTGAATACTGGGGACAGGGTGGCACAGTGCCTGTCATAGAGTGAAGGAGCTGGTCTGTGCCTCAAGGGGCTCCCTTGGGAGTGTTCTGATCAGCCCAGTGAAAATTAAAAGCCCATGTCACATGTGTGGGTTCACCTTGTTGATCTTACTAATGTTTACAAATATCTGCAGGGTGGGTGTCAAGTAAAAGGGGCCAGTCTCTTTTCAGTTGTGCCCCGTGATAAGACAAGAGGTAAAGGTAGCAGGTGAAACATGGGAAGTTCCAACATGAGGGAAGCTTTTGCACTGTGACAGTGACAGAGCCTGTCCAGGCTGCCCAGATTGGCTCTGGAGTCTCCTTCTCTGGAGAATTTCAAGACCCACCTGGATCTGTTCCTGTGTAGCCTGCTCTGAGTGTTCCTGCTCTTTCAGGGGGGTTGGACTTGATAATCTCTAGAGGTCCCATCCAACCTCTGACATTCTATGATTTTGTGACCTTGGTTGGCAGCTCACCCCAACACAGCTGCTTGCTCACAACACCAGCCCCTTCAGAGCAGGATAGGATTGGAAGGGTGTAAGTATGAAAACTTGTGAGTTGAAATTAAGGCAGTTTAAATAATAAATTAATAAACACACAAACAAAACTGTTTGCTGTTGTATAAAATAGTTTCTACCATGGCAACTTGTATCCAAATCAGAACCTTACAACTATATTAACTATACTATGCAAGGACAATACTGTGACATTGATTTTAAAGCAAAACTTCACACTGGGATCAATGGAAAATTGTGATTAAAACTAATAATGCAATATGGCCTCACTTGCTCTGTAGAACAATCCCAAGAGGGCTCTAATAAAATTCCCATATCCCTCTCATCATAGCAGTGGTTTATGTCCTCTAAACATTGGTATATATGAAAATGTATAGGGACTTCTAAGAGAATTCCTCTTGCCACCAGGGTTGGTTGTGCTATAAACATAATTGTACATTGTTGTATTTTGGGATTCCACATTTTAGCCTCAGCTGGAAAACAGAAGTGTAAAGATTGCTTAAAAAAAGAAAAAAGTCAAAGGGATTAACCTTTTTCCTACACTGAATTAGCAGTTTACCCTGAAGGGTGAGCTAAAATGGCAAGATTAGGCTCACTTTGGGTTGCTTGTCCCAGTCTGTCTTTCCACCTGTGATGCTACTATGTAAAAGAGAGCCCTTGATCAGCTAGCAAAACACCTCATGTTAAAAATCGTAAAATTGTTTGCTCATAAGATAGACTGGTGGATCTCCTGCTGAAGCTCCATTGGTCTTGACTTATATCTGAGCTTCTTTTTCTCTTTACCAAAAAAAAAGACACCAGATCTGTTATTTTTGTTGCTTCATCTTCTTGGGTATCATTGCTACAGGCAATACTTTATAGGGCTGTATAAGGAGAACTGTTTTTCCCACCCCTGAGGTCTCAACAGGGTGATTGACAATCTCAGAAAGAATCAGGAGAGTTTCTCCCAAGTCTTACATCAGTTTTACTATGCTAGAGGAGAAAGAAAAGCAAAAATTTTGCAGCGTTGCCAGGTTGGGACTGGCTGCTGGTGAAGCTGGTGTAATGATGCCAACAGGGCCTTTCATTTCCAGGAGCACTCTACCTTCCATTTATACCTCTAGCTCTTCTACTCTTCAAATCCCAGAGTTCTCCCACCTTCCACCCCCAGAAATTAAGCAAAGAGCATTTATTCTCTCAGGAATATTTTAGATATTTAGCAGATAATTTAATTCTCTAAGAAAGGCATTGACTGCTGCAGAGTGGAGGCCAGACCTTCATTGCAGGCAGACAGGCTCCACTTATTTTCCTGGCTCTTCAGATTTACTACTAACACACTGGCAGGCAGTAGTAGTGGATATGATGATGTAGTGTTGGAAATAATCCTGGGTTTTAGTAATACCTACACACTGCCAGACAATTATGTCCAAAGAGCCCAGATTTTCTAGAAGTAGTGTCCCACCCCCCCTTCTGTTGGAAGCCCTAATTTCCTACTTGCCCCTCTTCCCTTTCTGTCAACCCTATCATGTCACTTGTGGCCAGATCAAGGATATTTAAATATAGATTCAGAATTTTCTGGGGGAGGAGCGACTCTGGCAAGGCTTTGTGGCCTGTCTGATCTCACTAAGCTAGTACTGACTATTCAGGATCTCTTCCAATACTATCTGGCCCTTCTTTAAATCTGCCAATGTTTGAGAAATTCAGGAATAAAGCAGTAAACAGATGCAGTTAAGCTTCAGATTTTTTTCCATGTTGGAAAAAACCCCTCTTTCTCCACTTCTGTTTCTACCTTTTGCAACTTAATACTGCCAGGGCTTACTTACTGAACAATAAAGTAGTTTTCTGGTCTAGCAGGCTTGGTGCTAACCAGTCACAGCACACGTCAGTGTGGGGATATTTGGGAGATCTGGTTTCAAGCAAAGGCAAAAAGCAGAGTAGTCTTTAAAGCTTTAGTAGAAGCGGATTAGAAGAATATACCTCTTGTTTCCTTTTTCTAAAATTGCCTTGAAGGTTTGTTTCTGTTTGAACACTCATGACCCCAAAATTATTAGGAGGTATTTCTGATGACCTGAGCTTATACCATAATCTAGAGTTTTTACTCCTCTGTGAGTGCTCAGACAAAGCGATATAGTCCTGAGCTGTAGCGTGACTGTGAGGGCCTGGTAGAATTATTAGTGTAGTTGCTGAAAGTTGGGGGAAAATCAGAACCTGGTGTGATATCCTGAAGTGCTCGCACATGGTCAGCTTCTCTCCTGTGTGGAGTACTAGCACCAGTCCTGTGCAACCACTTCAATCACACTTATATCCTCAAAATGAGCTTAAGCATTTCTTAGGCCTTGTGCTGGCCTCATGTTCAGGAGTGGATTTCACCCCCTAGCAGTTTAAAGTAACTGAAGTACTTTTTAGAAAAACAATAATTTATAACTTCTGGGTTGGTTTTTTTTGGACTGCAGCAGATCTTGCAGGTGAACACCATTGTGTAGGGGCAGGCTTTGACTACACCGTACAATGGCTAAAATCAGATTAATTTGCTATTATTTGGTAATAGATTTAAAAAAAAAACCCAAAACAACCAAACAACAAACCAGCCAAAACCAAACCAATAGCCAGAGTTCTATAAATAACAGAATCTATCTGTAAAGCACAAAGAACATAAAAAGGAGAATGAAGAGCTGAGTCAAAAGACATTTAACTTCTGCAAAAGGGCAGGCTAATACTGCATTTGTAACTACCACAGGCACTTTTGCCCATGAAAGCAGAAGGTAGTGTGCACATGTAATTGTATAATATTAGAAGATGCATATAGCTCTGTAATATGGAGAAATATAGAAATAACTTTAAAAGACTGACTGCCTTTGAAGTGTATGAAAATAATGTTAAGAACAACTTAAAACCCTTTATGGGGCTGGTTATCTTTGGGAATAACCGAAAGTCCATTAGTGTCTGCATGCTATACTCTGTATTAAATCAGCTCTCTTCTCCTCTCAAATTGGTCTCATTGGTTTTTTAGGGTGAAATTCATCCTTAGGCAAAGTGTACATACATGATGTTGAGTCTGCCATTTATTATAACATCCATAACTCAGTACATAAAGCTGTGCATATGGCCTTGATAGCTGTCTGCAGAGGGATGAATTTTCCTCCTGCACACTGATCCAAGGTGAATAACTGTGTCTCATCAACACTTTCTTTTTCAGTGCTTTATTAATAACAAATGAGGGACTCATGAATCCATTCAATTAATTAATTTCATCTTGGGCTCCTTTTCTTGCTTAACAGGTTGATCTGTCTCCAAAATGTACATTTTCTGCATTCCCATTGGACTAATGACATTTAGTTAATTTTTTTACTTTGGAACATAGCCATCCAACTTAAAAGTAAAAAGAGATATTGTACATTTGAAGACAGTGTTAGTGCCATTCCCTGCCAGTAAATTCCAGTGCTATGAAAAGGAACAAGGATAGGATCTGTCTTCCTTTGAGGTAATTAGACCAGGCATATCACTGACACACAGGGAGACACTTCCCCTCAGTTGTCTTGGCCCATATAGAGCCTTAGTTAAGTTTTGATTCAAATGACCATTTTTTCCCCCCAACCAAATTAGGGGTTATAATATCTGCTGTTGACCTTCTATTACAACCTGTGAACCATCCTGTTTAATGTTAAATTACATCATGTAAGAAATACCCTTTTGTCCATTATCTTGGTCGCCGTCTTGACAGGGCTCTCAAAGAGTCAGGAGAGTGTAAATCAGAGATGGGAGTAAGAAGTGAGTAACTTAGGAGTAATAGGTGCGAGTCTAACATGGTGATGCCTTCTGTTCCTAAGGCCACAGCAAGAGCACAATGAAGAATGGATATTAGGTGTTTCTTCCTGGCACTGTGTCAAGTGCAGAATATTTTATGCAAATGAGATATCCTGTTCCGAGAAATAATAGATCTATAGTGATTTCATTCCCATGTTAGATCAAGAAGGTTTACATTGAAAAGATGGGTTGGCCACAACTATGACCACTTGTTGAGCACAAAAGGAATATCATGAAGAAATTGATTGTGTGGCATTAGCTAATAGGAAGCAACACATACACAAAATGGAGGTCACAGACAAAAAAATTCACAGACCATAATTGATTATTGTGATTTGCTTAACTGGATTTAGAAATTATGTGAGAAAGTGAATGTCAGAGTGAGAAAGGTGGAATTCAGAGCTAAAGGATGTAACATATCTTGTGTATGTTACATCTTTGAGCCAGCTGGGTCCTCTTGGAGCTAAGAAGGCTAATAGTATCCTGGGGTGCATTAAGAAGATCATCACAGCAGGTTGATGGAGTTTCTCGTCCCCCTCTACTCTGCCCTAGTGAGGCCGCATCTGGAGTGTTGCGTCCACTTCTGGGCTCCCCAGTTCAAGAGAGACAGGGAACTACTGGAGAGAGTTCAGTGGAATGCTATGAAGATGAGGGGACAAAAGCATCTGCCTTATTCATAGATTCATTCATAGATTCATTAGGGGCTGGAAGGGACCTGGAAGATCTAGTCCAACCCCCCTGCCTGAGCAGGATCACCTAGACCAAGTCACCCAGGAACACATCCAGGCGGCTCTTAAGT
>JANHGL010002165.1:0-47586 GCA_024611195.1 Ceyx melanurus
CAAAGAGAGAGGGAAAAAAAAAAAAAAAAAAGAAAGGTTTTGTTTCTCTCCTAAAGGGAATTGCTACCCCTTGACAAGCAGCCCTGACCTACCCTAGTAGCATCTCCCCCCTGCTCTAGGGCTGCAGCCACAGCTTCTGCCAGGACAGCACTAATTATGAGCTGTGGGGCTTGTTTAGGAAGCATCCATTGGTTTGGGTCTAGACCCTGCCATATTCTGGACAACGAGCACAAAGCCATCCCTCTGGGAAGTGCCCCGATGCTCTTCTGGATTCCAAATAAAGCTGGAATGTGTCCCTAGATTGTTTCCCTTTTCCTCTTTTCTTGCTTCATCCCGTTTCCCTGGAAAAAGGGGTGGCAGCTCAGGGATGCTGCTCCAGGAGGCCACGTGCACAGTGTGCCAGGGGTTTCTGGAGGCATCTCCCAGGGGAAGCACCGTGTGAACGTGTGTAGTGGTGCTCTGTGGGGTGCGGTCCTCACACATGCTTTGTTTTGTCATTTCTAGAGACACTGCTGGAAATTACATTAATTGCAATGTGTTCATCCTAATGGATTTAATTGGAAACATTCGGTGTTAATTAAGTCCTGGTAGTTCTATTTTGATAAGACTCTGTCATGTAAATCCTAAATGAAGCTGAAGAAGTAGATTACTGCATGTCATAGCTCCTGGGTAATGATTAAAGACAATGCAACATGAGATTCAGCTTTTGGGAGTGGGAGGCAACTTTGCTTTCTGTTAAGTACTTACCTCTTTATGCTTTCTGGGGTTCTCCTGTGCTATTAATTCTCTGAATCTTTAGGCTGATTTTTTTGCTTTCCAGCATCCCCACCCCACATCTTCTTCAGGCTCAGACAGAGGTGCCCTGAGGACAGGGGGTGAAGGACACTTGGGCAGTGCCACTGGCTCCTCCATCCTGCCACCCAGAGCATACCTGGCACAGGAGGAGCAGGGAGAAGATGGGGATCCACCCAAAACCTGTAAGTCTCCTCTTTTTTTTTTTCCTTTTTCCTTTTCCTTTTTCCTTTCTTTTCCTGCACAGTTTGGGTGCTTGTGCTGTAACTGTGTGACCTGCCCACACAGGACCTACTCCACTTATAAAAACCAGGCTGTGTATTCTGGAGTTCCTGCCTTTGGTAATGATTTGCTCTACTCACCTACAAACCTTTATTGCTTGAAGTGTAACTTGAAGCTTAGCAGAGAAGTGAGTTCCAGTTACAATTAACGCATTGGAATGGAGCTAAGTGAGAGTTCTCCCTTCAAGTCATGCTAATGTGTGAACTCTTGCTATGGGGTCTAGAGATGAAAGCACCCTCAGAAAAGTCACATGCCAGATTTTTATCTTTTCAAAACAAATCAAAGCTAAGTCCAGTGAAAAAGGCCCAGGATGCTGCTGTTGGGAGCACGGCAGCTAAGGCAGGATGCTTTGCTCACAGACTGCCCCTGTGTGCAGTGTGCTCAGTACCCCCTGGAATCATCATTGTCTCTAGCTCTAACCTTTAGCCAGAGAGAATTTTTTGCATCAAAGAGCACAAATACTCATTTTCTCTCTTTCACTTCTCTCTCTCCCTTGAACTGGGTGTCATCAAGATTGTTTATTGTTGCCCCTTATTTGTTATCCTGGTGTGCTCCCCTCCTGTAATTTCAGCCCTAAAATGAGGTAAAACAAAGACAACTGCCTACTTGGATTTTGCAGTCAGACTAATTGTAATCAGATGAAGCAGATTCATGCAGAGCTTCTGAACTTCCAGAGGTTGCTTTCCTGGGGAGGGAGAGAGCACTGAGCACCCAGAGCTCAAACCCTCCCCAGTGCTGTGCCCCGCAGGTACAGCTTGTTTTTCCCTTGGAAGTCCCTCTGTCTCTGGGTAAGTACACTAGCAGACAATGCTTTGCCTTCTCTGCTCTCTCTTTTCTGTGCTATGAGATTCTCTCCTAGTCTCCTGCCTTGCCTTTCCTACTCTCACCCTCTCTTCATTTTGCTCTCAAAGGATTTTTCTGCTTGCCTTCTGACCTCTTCCCTTCTTCCATTTGATATTCTCAAGGTGACCTACCATCAGAAAGCAGCTGTGAAACTCAAGGACCTACAGTTGTTCCTGGCAGAGACATCTCAATACAACCTACAGAGGCACCCCTTAACCCAGCAGTTCCCAAGGTAAGAACTTCATGACATTGGTCAAAAACAGATCTCTAAATGCTTAGACATGCACAGAAAAACCTGCATTTTAAAGGGGAGATGTTAATAATGTTTACATTTGATGCCATAGCATTTTAAGAAATGCAAATTACCTTCCTTGAATGTATATTCTCTGGCCTCCAACAACCTGGCATGAGAAATGGGTATGGCAAATAGCCAGACAAGTACCTGTGGTGGTTTGAAGTCTGCTGAAAACATTTGGAAATCATCTTTGGCTCCAGATTTAAAGTGTTTCTTGGTCCCATCTCTCTCTGCAGCACTGCTGGCAGGTCTCCCCAGCTCCACTGGAAACCTGACTTATATGGGTTACACACAGGAGAAGGAGCCAAGTGACAGAACAGGGAGGGAGAGTCTCCATGCATGGGGTGCTGGGATGAACAGATGGCCTGTGGACCATGCTCACTTCACCAGAACTCATGCCAGCAATGGGACATACCTTGTGGCACACTGTAAAGTGAGGGAGAACTTTAGAAAGGTGGGAAGTGAGGCTGACCACAAAGCTTCTCTGAGAAAGAGCCATGCAGCAGGGCTGGGGGAATGGAGGGAGGATGTGGGGATGGGGGTAGGCATTGGCACGGGCACAGACAGTGGCACCTTCCTCCTCCTCACAGCAAACGTGGTGCTGTGAACCTCCCTGGTGGATGTGTCAAAGCTTTGTGAGGCTTTTGAGGGCTGCAAATAGCAGGTGACACAGAGGAAGAGCCCTTTGCTGTGAGGCTCATCAGCCCTCCTGCTACTGAGAGCAACGAAGCTGCTGGGGGTCCTGTGCAGGGCAGGGGCTGCTGCACAACTAAAGTGTGTGACAGCTGAAGTGAGTGGAACAGCCATCCATTCCTGCATCCTTCTGCTAGTCTGGAGGGTGAGGCTTGGGCAGTACTCAGATACATGGCTGTGAGGCACTGTGGTCCAGGGGTCTGAAGCCCTTAACAGGGAGGGCTAATAGGATTTATTTATTTCATAATATTTTCTTTCTAGAGCTGGCAAGAGATCTGAAAAAAAACCCCAAACCCTTAAGCCTTATATAACTCTATCTGGGTAGGTGTTAGTTCTCCTAACTTCAGCCTAGTGCCAATTGCTTTCAATTGACTGTCTGTTTGTCTTGACAAGTAGCTGTTGTTTAAAGCAGCCCTTAACCACGAGCAGGTGCCCTTGGCAGCACCATCTCCTCTCCCGTACTGCAGGGGTTAGGGTGGGATTTCACCAGCATATTTTTGGTTGGTGTTAACCTGTCTCTTCCTCCCTGCACTGCTGTCCTCGGTTTCCCTGCTTCCCATATCACCTCTTCCCACACTCTTCAGCTTCCCTGTCCCTGCAGCGTGGCCATGGCTGTCCCTGCTCCTGCATTAGCAGCCCACCAGTGTGTAGCAGGATCATGGAAAGGGGGAGGACAGAGATAGGTCTTCATCACTGCATGAAAAGCAACCATTTAACTGTTACCTGCCTCCCAGTGCAGAGTGGGGCTTTGAAAGCCCTTGTGACATTTCTACTCTTCAAGATCAAAATCTTATTTTAAATCTCCTGTCATTATATACAAGCCTTGATATTTGGTACAAGGATTAAAAATGTTTATGTATCAGCTTTCAGCTAAATAAATTGCTGAGCATTAATGGCCTTTCGAGCTCAGGTTTTGGCTCCTAGTCTCAGTTCCTATTCTCTCTGGATGCTGCAGGTCAATAGAGAAGTCTCATTCTCCTTTCATATACACACAGAGATATACACAGACACTGAGAGCTCGTGGAAGGGAACTGGCTTGCTGCCTGCTTATGAAGAACCATTTCTCAAAGGCATTCTGGAATAACTCTGTTATTCCCTGTTAAGCCTGTTAACTTTTTATTCCAAAGTAGCATTCATACCAGTGGGTTACAGTAGAGCAACTCAAATGCAGCAAGGCACCTTTTCCCTCATCAGGAGACTTAAATACTCTCTGT
This sequence comes from Ceyx melanurus, assembly GCA_024611195.1. Taxonomy (NCBI): domain Eukaryota; kingdom Metazoa; phylum Chordata; class Aves; order Coraciiformes; family Alcedinidae; genus Ceyx; species Ceyx melanurus. The sequence goes on from JANHGL010002165.1 coordinate 4,120, forward strand.
TCCCAGTGTGATTTATTTTCTGTCTAAAGGCATAGCCCCTCCAAGGCAGACGCCTCATCTTCATCTGTATCCTGAACACACAGCAGATGTTTAGGAGGTAGCAAACTCCTAGTGCAACAGTAATAGCTGGAATATAAAGATAAGTGGCTGTAATAAGAGTTGTGGTAACAATATTGGATTTTTGTGGTTTACAGTTCCAAGTCTGACTCTAAGAAAGTGACATTTATATGCGCTCTGGGAATGTGATAATCATCTTGGTACTCCAAAGTAGTTTTCCAGTTTGAAGGATAATATAAAACAAATTAATTTCAGCTCTTAGATTAAATATCTCCTTTCCCTAGATGATAACAATGCAAAGCTACTATAATAAATTTAATGACTTCTGTATTGAGGTTTTTTCTTTAGTTCATATACATTCTGTTGCTAGAAAAGATGGAGTGGAACTTGGAAATCTAGATCCAGAGTGTCAATTAAAGGGCTTTCCCTAAAATATTAGCTCCTAATGTTGGCCATTCTGTAGACTTAATTATTATTATAGCATTTAAGCAAAAATGAAAGACAAACCCTGGTTGCGTGGACTCTACTTTTTCCCTTTTAAAATATTTATAAGGACATTTTTCATTCATCATTTTCAGTGGAATGCTGCCCAAGAAGTGCTTGCAGAACCCAGTGGGTGGCAATTGCAGATGCTACTGAATTTGATGAAGGTGGGAGGCAGGGTAAATTCAAAGAGCACTAGTTAGGTGCATTACTGACTGAAAATAGCAGATCCATTTGAAACACTGATGTTTTGTAGCCTCTGATGAGACACTCCAAGGCTGAAGCAGCAGAACACTGTTAAAGGTGACAGAAATGCCCTAACAAATTATCCAACTGTGTTAATAATCTGATGTTGGCTTCCAAGCATGTCTTCTTTGTCTTACTCAGAAAGAGTATCTTAAAATCCCAGTTCTCATGTGAATAAATGTGGATCTGTCACTGACTCTCTAGCCCATGGGTACATTGAGACATGCACAGAGAGACACCTTTTGAGGATGTCTGTGATGTGCCCACCTGCCACTCTGTCCAGTAATACAGAACTGTTGTCATTTCATGTCTTTCAATGGTATTTTTTTTCTCCTAAAGGGCTCTGCAGTGTGGTAGAACTGGAAGCTGAGTGGATGAAACTGCAGCATTTTGTTGCTCACAGCAGACATCCTGTAGTATTCAAGGATGTTTCTCACAACTTGTAATGCTTTTCAGGCACCAGCTTGTCTACCTGGCCCGAGCCACCGCATCTGGAGGAGCACAGGGTGGCCACACGGACAGGGAGCTGCAGGGCTCAGCATGGGGATCTGTGGTTTGTGATGTACCAGCCTGAAAATGGGAACTCTCCTCCTCTCAAAGCCCCAACATGAGCACATCACCTGGGTCTCTCCAGTTGCTCCCATCATAGGCAAAGGTTGCACTTCTCACAGAGAGCAGAGCAAACCCATCAGCTTGTTCTGCACAGGGACCTCGCTCTGATGCTCTCTGTGCTATGCAGCCCCTCATGCCATGTGACAAGGTAAGCCATGGTTTGGGATTTAGGGTGGTTTGATGAAGTTTGATGTAGGTTTCTTGATTTTGTTAGCTGTCTATGGACAGTGGTCACTGCAGAGCATTCCAGTTTCTGGCTGACTACAGTAGCTGTTGGAGCAGTCAGGGTATTGTCAGGGTCTGAGGAACAAAGAACACTAAGCTTTCAAACTCTGCTTTTAAGACAGATTCCACGTGCAAGTCTCTCTAGAATGGAGATGGGGGACTATAAATAAGGAGCCATCATCTCAGTTTGGTAAGACATATTGGGACCTTTCAGATACAGTCCCTGCCAACTTCAGAATTACACAGAGTTGCTTGTTGGTAGAGCAGTGAATGGAAATAATGCAAAAGTGATGAGAAACTTAAGGAACACTGCAGAAGATGTTACTTTGGAGTGGCATAGGATTTTGGCATTGTCTTTCTGTTGTCCTTCCCAGTACAAAAAAAAAAAGAAAAAAAAAAAAGGAAGTGTTTATCAGCAGAAGAATATTGAGGATATTTTGCAGTCATAAAGCAGAAGTTTAGCTACATTAATAAACACAGTCATCCTAGCCAAGGCAAACAGGGAAAGCCTAGTGTTTTGTTTACAAAGAAATAGCTACCCTTCAAATATTTACAAAGAATGAAGACAAATTCAAGAGCAGTTGGCAGAAGGATTGGAAGCAGTGATGAGTATCTTCAGATAAGCTTATTATTCTTCGGGTGAAAAAAAAGACTTTGCAAGAATAGTCAATTCTGAAGCTCTGAATGTAACCATGAAGAAAAAAAATACTTAAACACAATATGCTAAACAAGTTCTGGATCTGCAGTCATATTATTTGACATTACCCTTTTAGTTTCTTTGATCTAGAGATATTATGTGCCTGAGAGACACATCCTTGTGTTAGTAAATGTGACTGACAAACAGGTTAATAGGTGTGTTCACACCTATTTGTGGCCACCATGCACTACATGTTTTATTACAGAAGGTATTGCAGGGCAGCAGAGAAGAGTGTCTGTTCATCTTAGCCTGGCTGAACAGGTCACGTTAACATGCCTGGGGATGGCAAGAGGTGGCTCAGCTGTGAGAACTGTGGGAATAGGGCAGAAAGGATTGGGAAGAGCTGTGAACAGGGAACCCACAGTGTGTGTTTTGACTGGGGGACTTCAGGGAAGAGCAGGTCCACAGTTCATCCTCTGAGATGGTAGAAATGAGGGGACTTCTTAGGGGGTCTTTTGGTACAACAGTGCCCACTGAGGAAATGTCTGCATCCCGTGCCTCTTCATGCTCCCGTGGGGATGAAGAGCAGATGTTCACACCTTCCTTTGGCTCCACCTTGCAGCAGAAGAGTTGTCAGTGCATGCCATTTGTCTGAGAGAGTTTCATTTATATTTCTTTTTCCCCCAACTGACTTAGAAGGAGACCTTGGTCTTCCCTGTCTCAATTTGTTTGATTTTAAATTGTTGGGATGAATTAAGTACAGAGGGATATTCCTAAATTTACACTGCTCAAAGTATTGCTGATCCCAGATTCTCCTGGTAGACATTTCTGTCACCTTTAACAGTGTTCTGCTGCTCCAGCCTCAGATTGTCTGACCAAAGGCTACCAAACTCCAGTGGTTAAAACTCAAATTTCCTTCTTAGATCTGTTTGTGGACAATTTATAACCGTTTGTTCTTGTGCCAAGGCTATCTCTCAGTTGAGTAGCTTTTTTCACTCCCTTGTATTCCCCTTCCTCCAGGGATATTTATGAAAAGCTGTCCTATCACCTCCCAGCTTTCGCTCAGTTAGGCTGAGCAAAGACATCACTCTAAATGTCCCCTGACAATTCTGGTAGCCCTTTTCTTACACCTCTTCCCATTTGAACTCTTCCTGGATATGGCTGATAGGACTGATCAGCAGCTTACTCTCTGAGCTGCTAGAGATTGAGTAGAGCTTGATTTAAGATATGTCTGCCAGAGCTATCTATTCAGTTCAGACCCTGTTGTGCATGTAGGAAGAGTGCTGTGAGAAAAACCAGCCCTCCTCACTGCTCTGAGGCAGATACATTTGTCTCGGGGATTGAGTAGGGAAAATAAGAAAAAAAACCCCATAGTACAGCTGACACAAGCAGAACTTCACATAAATATCTTGCATCGGATCTTGCAAAAAATTATCTGAAATCCGTGTCCTGATGAGCAACCCTTGGGTAGTGCAGTTAATAAGCACACAAAATCTGCAGGCCTGGCTCATCTGTCTGGAAGACACAGAGCTCTGAAAACACAGCTCCCAGCTCAGGGTGACTCCAGCATCTCTTCCTCTGTGGGGTCAGCAGCCAGAGGTAGCCTTTCTAAGCCAGTAACTGGTAGAGCAGAGATCTGTCACAGAGCAATATCCAAACTCATGTCCCACGGACACCACTGCAAAGGCCAGGACTCCTGCCAGCATTATCAGGCTCTGCCCTTGTGCAGTGGCTGGCTGTGCCCTGGGCCAAAGGCAGAGCTGCAAAGATCAAGCAACACCAAACCATCCTCTGCATAGACACCTGTTTTTGGAAAGCCCCACTAGCATGTGATATACTGGGCTCTGAAGGTGCAGTGCTGTGGCCAGATGCTTGCCCCTAAGATTTTGTGCTAGTGTTTTTCAAGGTTCTCTTGTCTCCACAAAACCTTTGTACTGTGAGAGATTTTTCATGCTGTGAAAGAGATATTTAACTCTAGCAGTTTTGAGAAGGGATGCTGCAACATAGCTGCTGGATCAGTCCCCACATTCAAGACGCCTGGGCTGTAATTTCTGTTGGTGCATTTCCTAGCCTGTCTCTGTGGAAAAGATGATGCTTGCTGAAGGCTTGATGGTAACTGAGCAAACCAGCAGTTAATGAAGTTGGAGTGTTTTGCACTATACTGACCAATATGGACTCAGTCCCCTTTTTCATGAGGTGCTAAGGTACCAGGGCAGTGCAGCTGTTGATTGTGCTGATGACTACTCAGATAAGCCTCTTGTTGTACTGCCAGGCTCACAGCATGTGTCGGGGTTTTGAAGTGTAAGTTGTTCCTCTCCTGCACTCCACACAATTTTTGCTTGGAAATGCTTCTCAAAGATGCAATGCCACAAGACAGCATAAGCCTGACTTGTCTCTAGTGCACATTTCTTCTTCCCACCCCCCCATACAAGACATCTTATCGGGTTTCTGGGAGAGCTGAGATTATCCCAGCTGGAGCACCAGTTAGCACTTTGTTCTGGTTGTTGGTTACTGGATTCAGGGTATTTTTCTTTGCACTGCACACTCGTCCACTCATTTCTTTCTCCCTATCTTTACATCTTGTATCTTTCCACTCTTTTCTGTTTGTCCCCGATAATTTGTGCTGTCAATCCAATTGTGTATTGTCTCTTTTTCTCTTTGCAGTCCTCTAGTGAATGAAAGTGCATGTTGTTTGCCTCAGTGCCTTTCATTTCACACAATTTCTTGGTATTCTCCTTTTTCCTTTATCTGCTGGTTCTTGTGCTGTTTTTCACACACTGAGGGGTCTGTTGCTGGCTGTCCCTGCCATGCTTGCTTACCAGCTCCCACCTGCATCTCCTCTGCTGCTTTTTACAGAGCAGACCATTGGCCACTGACTTTAGAGCAACCTTATGCTCCAGCATGATGAAAGCTCCTTGTCTCTGCAGCACGGTGGCACGGTGATCATCAGCCATCTCCCTGCTGGGGGGCTGCTCAGGGCACCACATCAGAAAGGCAGAATGGGGGGAGGGAAGCTCCGTGTGCCCCCTGCCACTGCTCGGCAGCACCACTCCTTCCAGCAGTTCTGCTGCAGTCTGCAGGGGGTGGTGGCATTCAGCGTTTTCCAGCTCTGCCCACCAGCCAGGTTCACAGGTTGGCACGGTGAATGGTTTCTTGCCAAGAGACAGGCTGGGGGGAGAGAAGAGGCTATGGGAGGTGAGTGAAGGATACAGGGGGGAAGGATGCTGGAGGATGGCTTGGATGCAGGAGAGAATATGTTGCTCTCCACTCACTTCAGAGAAAAATGAAAGAATAACTGATGTTGTGTATATAGAAAAGCCAGTAAGGTGCAGTTTTACTGAACAGAGTACTGGATACATTCAGAGTGGGAAGTCAAGCAGCAAGGTACTGCTACTGGACATGTGCAGAAATATTCAACAGCATAATTAGGGGTCCATGAAGTTTATCTTGGAGATAGGTGTTTCCTCAAGGAAGGCACCTGCAAAGAAAAAGTTATAAAAAACTTTCAGACGTTTGCAATGGAGATGGTAAAATTATTTAAAAACATGGAGAGACTTCTGTAGAAACAAATGGGACTTTTCAAATGTGAGTTGCACAAGAAGGACATAATAAGTGTGGATGGAGGAACAGGCCACAAGGAGAGGCAAACTATATCCAACCTCTATGGAAAAATGAAGTGACAATGCATTGTACATCTAAAAAAAAATTATTAGAAATAAAGGTCTCAGTCTGGCTGTGTATTTGTAGCATTGCATTGTTGATGAAAAGTGTCTGCAGTTGGTTTTATTACACGTTTATGCACAGTGTTCACCATGTGAAGCTTCCACTATTTTCTTGAATAGCTGTTATGAACTCACAGCAAACTAAACTCTTGCATGTCATGTCCTCGTGCCAGCTGCTGCAGCACTGGAAGAGCCCCTTTAGGCAGGATATCCCTAACTGCCTGTGTGACAGGGCACACCTGATGGTGACCTCTTGCTGGAGTAAGCCTGATGGCCTAGATGGACCAGCAGCAGGAGCTGTGGGATCATGTGATAACAAAAAAAGAAGCAGAGATACCTTAAAACGGAAACCCCTTAATCAAAATAAATATATTTCAAGGCAACTCACCCCTGTTCTTAATTGCAGCTCTGCCTGGGATCCCAACCAGCTCTCTGGGTCCGTGTGTGCTTGTGCACTCGGGCGTGTAAGGTTCACTCTGCATCAAGCAAATTGCCCTGGCAGCATCCTGACAGCTGCAGTCCTCCTGCTTCCGAGTCTAGGTAAGACTGTTCTGTGCAATAGCATCAAGGGTAGACTTTCATTAATTACTGCTAAAAATATCAATGGCTGCCTATAGGTAGTGATTGTACCCAGTCTTCTGTATTCAGTTGGTTTTTCCTGGGGTGGATGCAGCCTGGATTCTAAAATAAGTTATGTTGCAGGTTATCTAAGTATCTGTGCTTGGGTCTCTGAACTGCAACTTAGTTTTCTTTCCGATGATGAGAAAGCTTTTGTACAAAAATGGTAGAGAAAAATCTCTTTGAAAACACCTTGAAAAATATTTTTTTCTTTTCTAGCATCTCTAATTCCGTGTTCAGCCAATGTATACCTGCCAACATATGAATAATGTAAAAGCAAGAGTAGTATTAAGAGCTGTAGGCAGGAATGCAAAATCAGAGCTACCAGCAGAGCACAGCTGACCCAGAGCTCTGAAAATTTATTTATTTTCCTGTTATATTTCTATATATTTTTTATATTATATAGGAGTATATTTCTAAACAAAAAACACTACACCCCTTACTGCTGACTTTGCTACATACGAAATAAACCACAACTCACTGACAAAACTGCAGTGCTTCAGTGAAGATACATCTGGGGAGGCAGTTCTTTGCTTAAGCCACGTATGGGGTTGGTGGCTGGCTGCTCTGGTGTGAGCTGCTGAAGAGTCTTGGCAGACAGGTCAGACTCCTGGTGGACTTTGATGTGCTTTCTGTACTTCTCTTGAGTGCACTAGTACCACGAGTGTGCACGGGGGTCCTGTCATGAGGCACTGTTCCCTCTGCAAAGGGAGAGCCTGGGGCTGTTCCTACCAGAGAGCAAATCTGTGTCACTCTTCAAGTATCTTTTTGAACACTGCCAAAGCTCACATGGCCTTCTCAGCATGAAGTTCCTGCCACTCAGGAACTGTCGGGGGGATGGCCTCTTCAGCTGGAAGTAATTTAAACAGGCAAAAGAGAGAAGAGAGCCTGGGTTCATAGAAACTTCATTTCTATTTATAAATGACAGCTATTTCTTTCTTTCTGACAGGGAAAGTTCAGAAGTGAGATTCACCCTGTGAATGCATCCTGAGGAGTCTCCAGTGGGGCCTGGGAAGTTCTCTCAGCCCACTGGTGGGCTGCTATGGGTCTCAGCTGGACCAGGAGGAGCATTCCCTGCTGAGATCAGAGGAGCAGTATCCACACACAGCCTGGCCCAACAGCTAGGAGACCCACAGTGCCTCTTCTTCAGGCTCAGGACAAGCCCACATGGAACACAGGTCAGGATTAGCCTCTTCCCTCCCTATTTCCTCCTCCTGCATCATTTTCATTGTCCTTATGTCATTTTCTGTGGGCAGAGGCAGTGGGAGCCACCTGAGGTGCAGAGATTAGCCAGGAGGGGAAGTGCAAGGTGACCTGATGGTACCTAGAGAACCTGTTGGCCATGGCAATGTTGGTGGAGATGGGCCATGCTGACTAGGAGCCTTCTCCAGCCCATCCCACAGTGATGGGACCTGTCAGAATGGAAAAGCTTTCCTTACGGATTAGGCTTTTTCCTTCCCAACACCCTTGTTAACAAAAAAGGTGGAAAAAATGTTCAGATCCTTATCTTAACATGACATCCCAGTCATAATGAGGGAACTCTGCTGTTTTCTGCTTACAAGGAATGGTTTGAATCACCCACTTTTGCATATGTTTTAAACATCCTTTCTTCAAGATTTTTGCCTTGTCTTTTCTGACTCCCCAGCTTTGCACAGGAAGGTATGGTGGAACCAGCCAGAGGATTGTCAGAAATGCTCACACCTTTGTACAGAGGGTGTCCTCAGTTCAGACCCTTCTCTGTACCTGGTACATGGAGTGGGTTTCTTACCTTACTGAACAGCCCTGCATTTGTGCTGGTATTTCAGCCCAAGCTTTATATAAATATGCATCCAGTGGGGGCTTCTTTACCAAACTATGCTTGTTTCCAAATGGGAAAGCTGTCTCAGGAACTGGATTCTGCTGTTACTAGCTGAGAGCCTATTAAATAGCACAACAATGGCCTTTAAATTTCTGTATGTTTTGAGGCAGACCTGGTAATAAGGTAGATTTTCTATGTATTGAAATGGCCCTTTTGGGGAGGTTTGTGCTGTGCTCGTGTCCTTGCCTGTCTCGAGCAGCAGGCTCTGGGGGTTGTTCAGAAAGCTTCAATAAAAAATGCTTTATGAAAACCCTCTCATCTCAGCAGCAGGCAGCAGAGACCCTGTCTGCATAACCTTGACATTTGTGCAGAGCAGGGGTGAGCACCTCTTCTTAGTGTCCACCCCTTTTAATGCTTTAAATAGCTCTTGACACATGGCAACACAACTGGCTTACTGACAAGTTTCTCTTAGCCCTGTGGCTATGAAGTCTGTTCTCTAAAGAAAAATAGATGTGGAGACCATTTGGTTTAAATGCCCTTAAGCAGAGGAATAAAACTTATCAGCTGTCTTTTAACTCTGATTCATTTTTCCTTTAATTCAATTTACAAAAATGTTCAGGCAGAGTCTGAGCCTCTGGGTATATTAACATTAATAAAACACAATTAAGCAAATGTTATTATGTTGCCAGCAACAAAAGGAATGCCTCTGAGTGTGCAGCTTCCCCTTTATGTAATTAAAAAGCAGGGACAAGAGCTGTGTCTGAAACCCATTGCTTAAGCTGTCTTAAAAAACCCCAATACTCACTTTGGTTAATACAAAGAATTGATCAGGAACAGGCTGAAAATTAACACACTGAGATGTAGTTGCCTGAAGAGGAGAAATGAGAGGGGCAGTTAGGAAACCTTTTGCCTTCTCTAGTCAAATGGAAAAGTTTGGACTTGACTGATTATTGTGAGGTGTAGAGCTCCTCATTTTCTTCTTGCTTCTAGAGTGTGCTACAGTAAAAACTCCATGCCCAGCAAGAAGAACAGAGGAGTGAAAACTCAAAAGGTAAGAAATAAGTCACATTAATAATCAAAAAGGAAAACTGATTAAAAATTAAAATTCCAGTGGATTTTTCTTGGCGAAAGCTAATTACCAAGTGCAACCAAAAATATAGATATTTGTTGATGTATTCTGCATGCTTTGGTCAGACCTCTGATAAATTTGGGTATAGATGAGAAAATTTCTCATGTGCTAATGCAATTTGGAGCTGCAGAGTAGCTATGTACATGTTGCATGGAGCAAGAAGGGCCCCAGTTTACCAAACTGGACTGTGAAGACCACTCATAATCATAACAACAGCTTGACTTTGCATAGTGATGTCCCTCTTCAGAGCACTGAATTAACCGCAGTCAGGAATTGCTAAAAATGTCAATAAAATGCAACCATCTATTCAACAGCATTGAAGTTGTTCCTTTGGCATTTCACTTTGAATTTGGAAGTGTATATTTCAAAAAACTGAGTTTGATGGTTTTTGTAGTGCAGGGAACATATTCCCAGTGTTTTGACCCCAGGTACTGAGGTTATCTATTATTTATTCCTTTCCTGGACTCTTTTGCTTGTAGCTCTGCCAAGTTAGGATGAAAGTTTATGCTAATCCACTGGATGACTGTAAGTCCTTTTATTATTTCACAAAAAAAAGTGATTCATTGTTCCTGAGAAGGCACTAGAGACTTATATATATTTTTTTGCCAGAATACAATCCCTAAAGACATAAAATTGTGCTTCTTTAATGAGGTAATCTTTTGAGGAAGACAAAATTAATTTGAAAGAGAGCTGGTGCATTTTCCTTTATGAAAATAAAGGCCAAGTTGTATTATTGGGTGCTCCTTCCTGCAGCCATCGCTGCCGAGTGCACCTGAGGACAGGTGTGATCTCCTGGTGCTCTGTGTTGGGCTGAGCTGGGAGGGATGTGTTGGTTTTGTTTTTTTTGTAAAAAAATTAACTCCACCCTAGCTGAACCCAAGGCAAATGGGCTATTGACACAGCGGGTAGGTCAGCTCTGAACTGGCACCTCTGGCCTTTGTTGTCTCCTGGTTTTCTTCTGCAGAAAGGCCAGTGGTGGGGACTGGCCAGTGCCATGAATAGCATCAGCAGCAAAAGGAAGGGGAACCATCAGGAGGGCAGGAAAGAGGTCATCTGAGTCCTGCAGAGCTTGGAGATGTGATAGCCACAGACCCAAAGCTGTTGCTGCTGGCTTGGATTGGGAAGGTGCATTTATTCAATACGCGAGGCAAGAGGGAGTGCAAGGAGTTGGAGAAATAACCCAAAAGAAATAGGAAGCAGTTCAGTAAAGATGTATGAGCTATTTAAGGAAAGCCTGAGAAAAGCTGGAGTTATTTACTCTACGGAAGACTGACACATGATAGCCATTTTCAAGTACGTCAGAAACTGCTAAAAATATATATATATATGTATTGTTCTTTATGTCTGCTCCACCACAGCAGGCAGGATTGCAGCTGTGGAGGTTTGGGTCAGCGATTTCCCAATGTTTTTTAGCTGTCCGCAGAGCTGGGCAGCTGAGCAGGGAGCCAGGGGAGGTTGTCTACTGTTTGGATGTGGAAGTTTTGGAAAACAGGTAAAATATTATTGATCAGTAATGGTTTATACATAATTTATCCTCACTCAGTGCTTAGGGATGGATGAAAGAGCTCCTTGAGACTGTTCCAGCCCTAGTTGCCGAGACTTCTACCTTGTATAAACTCTGGTGTAGGTCTGATTTAGCTGGAGTGTTTTTGCCATTAAGGAAAACAAAAGGATTACAGATGAGAATGGCAAATTATGTACTGCAAATTAAAGCTTTAAGTAATTAGGCATGGCCTTTCCACATTGTATTTATACTTTATGAATGTTATTTTAGTTCACTGCATATAAATAACAAGTTGAGAATTGTTGTCCTTAAGTGAAACCGTCCCTACTTTTCTATTAGGGAGATTAACATTTTTAACAGACTCTTCATGATCCACTGGGGGTTAAGGAAGGATTTTTTTGCATTGTTGCTAGGCAGCTTCCTCCATGCCATCAGACAGACACTGCTGGGTACCTCACGGCTAATTAGAAAAATCTTTGTATTTTCGAGTATACAGCTGCCCAAGATTTCCAAGCTTACAGCTTGGGATAAGGACAATTTAACTGGTATGAGGGCTGGTGAGACAAAATAGCAATTGTGCAGTGTTCTCAAATAATATGTTGTTTACAGTCCCCTGGATACTCTGGTGAATGAAGTGTTATTTGTGAGAAAAGAGCTTTGAGCTGGACTCTTCTGACATTGGTTTTGTCCAGGCAATTTCAAAGAGTCAAGTATCACATTAAAATATAAGAATAATAAATATAGGAATACTTATCATGGAAGAATGGGGAATTTTTAAAGGGGCATAGTTTAATTTCTGCAGTGTCATTTGCAGTTAAATAGCTGTTCCAACTTGTTACCATCTCCACAATGGCCATGTTTTTTAGAATATCATCCAACAGACTAGTTAAAGATGCCTCTGCAGAATGAGATGAGGGTTTTTTATAGCAAGTTAGATTACTGCTAGGTGCTAAGCAAGAGCCATGCTGGCAGCTCTGCTGGGGCAGTCCCTGGCAGGTCAGGTACAACAGCTCCAGTGCTGCACATCACTGGAAACCATCTTGTGCAGGGAGATGAGGCTGCCTGCTTCAGTAGATTTAAAGTATTATTTAGCTTTTCTTCTGGAGACTTACAGAGGCTAACAGTGCGTGCAGTTAACGAGTATTAGAGAAGTCTTTGTGTGAGTGGAATGCAGACAGGATCAGTTATCATTGCTTTGACCTCCATTCACCCTCCAAAGAGCATCAGAAACTTCTTTTCTGCAGAGAGGAATATAGGCCAAAGGATAAATCTTCATTTAATCTCTTAGGAAGTTACTGTTTTAAAAAATACTGAATGGCAGGCTGAGGAACAGGGATTATAGAAGCCGAGGACACCTGATACAGATATGGGGATTTATCAGAGAGAATAGATTTAATAGGTGCTTGGGTTTTCTTTTTCTTTGGAGGGATTGCTCTTAAACTGAGTCAAGTTCAGGGAAACGAACAGTCTGAAAGAAGCTTTAAACTGCAGCTAGGCAACAATTAGATTGGTTGGATGTTTGTGGAAACTTTTGAACTCTTTACAGATGTCTTTTATATAAGGTACATGAATAGTCGTGCAGGGAGGCTTTGAACTGACAATGGAAGCTGCCACCTTCTCTTCCTCAAAACCTTATTTCACCAGCTTGTTTTTCTTCGCCCCTTCCTTTCCTCCTGAAGTGTATTGCATTTCTTTTACCTGTTCCTGTAAAATACAGTTTGGAAGAGGACATTGGAGATCATCACAATCGTATGGCACTCGATCTTTGTGCTTGGCATTGTTCTGGGGGTGCAGGTCTGGACTGGTGACCTTTTTTTCCTCAGTGAAGGTGCAGTTTTTCACTTGTGTCTGCTCAGTCCCTATGAAAGCAGGAAATCTGTGCTGAGGCAGAGATCTTGCTGGTCTCTCTGCAATCTCCAGTGCCTTTCAGGAACAGGCTTTGTGTGAAGTGTCTCTAGGGAAGTGGTAACATCCAGTCTCGATCCTGGACTGGCCCCAGCTGACGTGAAGACAACCTGACCAGTGGCCAAGACAAGGTAGCTGAACGTGGTGAAGCTCATGTTGAGGACATGATGGCTAGCTGGGAAATAGGAGTAGCCATAAACAGTGGAGCAAAAGATTAATGCACCTTTTAGTTAAAAAAAAAAAGAGTAAATCCTTGATTGACCAGTAGTGTTTTGTGGGGATGTTGTGTGTCAGTGTGCTGTTGATCAGGACCCTCCTCTGCCACCCCAGCACTGCTGTAAACACATCATGGTGTGTGGCTGTGCTCCTGCAGCCCAGGGCAGAGGCATTTACCCTGGGAGCCCTCTGGTTATTATATTCAGAAGGATATATGCATATATATATATGCATATACTTATATATATATATATATATATGTATGCAATATATCTTGCAGGATGCTCTGCAGAAAACTCCAGGATTTAATATAATATGGTGGCTATTGTCCCCCAACTGTTTGCAAGGTGTGGTAGCAATGGAGGAGCTGGCAGCACTGGAGAGGGGGACTGTGAGATGGACCAGAGGGCTTTGTTCAGAAAGCCTGCTTTCTGTTAGGGAGAAGTTTGGTCTATTTTCTGTGCCACACAATACCTCACTAAGTCTCTGTGGTGGAGGAAGGAAGGGCAGATGGAGTGAAAAAGTGTAATGGAAAAGATTTGTGCTGGTTCAGGATGCTGCATGCAGACATAGGTCTCTTGGACTGTCAGAAATGCTGAGCATACACAGCTCCTGCTGCCATGAAGAGGCTGTACTTATATTCACTATTTTTAACATCTGAGGAAAAATCATTTGTATGATGGCATATTTAATTTTCTGTGTTCCCACAAACTTACCTCATCTACCTCCAGCAATGTAGGTAACCTGCTTAGTGTTTGTTATCTATTCCTTTGAATTCTGTTTAAAATAGCATCTGTTGTTGCTTTCCACTATTCCTCTTCTCCTCCTCAAATACGACTTATTTCTCCCATTGTTGTGTCTAAAAAAAAAAAAAGGAAAAAACCTCATTTTGTGCTGGGATTATTAACTCTGGATCCCTGCAAAATTCCTTTCTCAGTGATGGGGCTGAGAGCCAGGAGCTGGACAGCAGTTTCCTGATGTGAAGCTGCTAAGGCAGCAGTGGAAGAATGTTTTTAAAATAAAAGTATAAATCCTTTTATTGTTAAAGTACTGCAGAAAGTGCCCTCAAATTCATTTTAGGGCAGTCTCTGAAGACCTAAATCTTCCAGCAGGGATCTTTCACATCTACTTAGCAGGTCAGTCTGTAATATCTTGGCTGTTCAGTGCCTCTCCTCTACGGCATCTCCTCAGTGCTGCATGCTGTGCCCTTGCTCTTCAGCAGGTGCTTCTGAAGGAGAAAAACTAAAGCCCACGGGTGCTGGGCAGCTGCAGGCACGAGGAGGAGGAGGAAGGGTGGGCACCCCACTGCTGTCACCACAACAGGATTTTGCCTAATTCTGTGAGTGAAATGGATCCAGTGCTGCAACCCTCTACTGAAGGGATTTTGGTTGTCCTTAAAGTCTCAGCAAGAGGCAAAAGGTAACCTGATTACATTAGGACAGAACTGAATTACAAGAGGAAAGCTGTCCAAAATCAAAGATTGACTGTTCTTGGTACATTTATTTAACATTAAGGTCTGTTGTAACATTCACCGTGAAGAATGGGCTCAATTTAATCCCTGGTTTCTTGAATTAAAAGAAATTAGGTTTTCTTAAGCACTAAGGGGGAAAAAAGGCTATCATTTTATACATCTCTAGAGTAGCAGAATACTCATATGAATTTCATTTTGATCAAAATAGAGGTTTGCCCAAATTGGAGATCCACTTATATTTTATGTACTTTCTTGTATTTAATTTTTAATTAATTAATTAATTATCCAATTGTGTTATACACCCAGACAGCCTGGCACTTCTCCAGCCCTTACCACGTGTTGTGGCACCAACCTGTTTGTCGATGAAGTGGAAGTTCATCAACATGGACTAGTTCAAGCATGGAAGTGCATGAACTATAAACCAGATTCCCAGAAGGGAATGTGTGGTGGTTCCACGTGCAATGGCACATGTGTGTGTGCAGCCCAACAGCTCCTTCAGCTAGAGGGTGGTCTGGACTACTCCTCTGAATGAGGTAATATCTTTGAGTTACAACTTTGGTGGCCTATGAAATAACAATGTGATAAATGTGTCCACCAGCCACTGCAAGTGAGCTTTCAAAAACTCTTCCATAATATTTCTGTGCAGCAGTATGTTCAGGATCAAACATCAGAACTCAATTTTCTATAATTACACAGGCTGATGGAGTTGTCATCACCATGTCAAGCCAGCTAAGAAATTAGAGTTTGGCTTTTATTTCTTAAAAAAAATGTATTTTGAGGAGAATGTTGCCTTTCAAATATTTAAAGAGAAACAGAACGTGGCCCGGATAGAATGCGCTGGCAGTTCCTTTAATGACTTGATTTCTAATTTAATTAATTACTTTTAAGAATGAAAATTGTCTCTCCAGATTTTGTGTGAGTTAAATAAATTTGTCTGTCTTAGCTGTATCTTTGAAAAGATACAGTTGGAATATATTAATTACAGCTTTGTGGCATCATAACTGGTGAAATAGAAGCCTGTGCATTTTGTGCATTAAAACATCAATGAAAAACTTTAACAGTTGTTGTCCCATCATAGAAAGGAGCCAAGTTCCTCTTATATAACTACCTGTGTTTACACTTGGTGATGGCAGCAGTAGGAGGGGGGATGCTAGAGATAATAAATAATTATACTAGTTTTATTTATTTATAAACAAAACTGCTGGTTTTATTTATTTTAAAAATAATGCTTTTGCCACATAGATTAACAATTTGACGAGGATCCATTTTCCTCATTTTCTTAGTTTCTTGGATTTTGCAAAGTGGATGGTGTAATTTAGGAGACTATTTTGCTCTGCATTGAAACAGTTCAGCCTGTTAAAGTGAATGAAGCAGAAAAAACACCAGCTGTCCTGTTTAGTGAAGGTCATAAATTGAATCTGATGCATCCATTCTTCTGCATTGGTTGATGATACCTCTAGTAATTATACTGCATCCTGTTGTCTTTTTCTTTTTAAATGTCTATTGCAGTGGTATTCACAGAATAGTGAGATGTGTGTAAAATACAACTCTGTGAAAGGATGCAGCAGATGGAGTTGCTCAGGTGGGGTAGTTCACTGGTTGTGTCAAGTGTACCCACAAGAGTTAGAAAGGCTTCAGGTCCTTAATGATCATAATGTGAGGAGAAAGAGAGGGAAAAAATTAGAAACAGGAGAAAAAGAGAAAGGTACTCTTGTACCAGCAAGTTCCTTAATTAAAGTATTTGGACCATGAGGTTTTAATAAGGTGGCAGGCATGTGTGGAAAAGTGACAGGGATCTTTTCTGCACTCCTTTCTCTCCCCACTTCCACTCTCGTTTCTTGCTGTTACCTGCTTCTTCCTACCATCTGAATATGCAATGCAAGATGGCTTTGGAAGTGCTGGATCTACCTCTTTCTGTGTACCCTTCCTCAAAGGCTGCAGGACCACAGCCTCAGCATACCTCACCCGCTGTCCTCTCAGGACATTCAAACCCGCTGGTTTTCTGTGCCCAGCAGCTCTGCCTTGTCTGGTGCACTGCTGGGTAGGACGTGTTTTGCTACTAGAGAGCCAGGAGAACAGGACGTCTCCTCTGGCTCTGCTGTAAATGGGGCTGTGCTCACTGGAGCAGAATACAGACGTGCAGGACGGGGAGCGATGCTGCAGACGGGCAGGCACGGGGCTGGAGGCTCTGGGGCTGCAGGAGCAGTAGTGCCTCACAGTTTTGGTGCAGGTTGGTATCACGTCCCACAGAGTCTTGGCTTTGCCATGGCTCCTCTCACACGTCCTGTCATCGATTCCCACGCTGGGGGATGTGGCAGGGAAGGACACAGATCAGCTGGGTTTTCTGAGCAGTGAGGGCACGCCACTGCAGCAGCCAGCTCATCATTATGACAGCAGTCAGGTGATTAAAGATCTCTTTCTGATTAATTATTTTGCTATTTTCTGTCCAGCTTTTCTTCATTACATCTTACACTCTGCTCCATGAAGGTACCTGACTTTTAGATGCTGCCAGGAATAATTGCTTTCATGAAAAGATATCCTTAGAGAGATGCTTTGGCAGAAGAGCAGCTGAGCAGTGGGGTGAAGGGGAGTTCAGGGGGGAACTGAGTGAGAGGAGCTGAGATACAGGGGATAGAAGAATACTTCCCACATTGTGGAGGTGATGGAGTGTGCCTGTTCCATCAAACTGCAGTGATACCAACGTGCTGCTTCAGCACCCAAAGCACAGCTACGAACCACAGGCTGCGGGTTCACTGAGGCTGGAGTCGAGGGCTCCGATGTAATTTGTGCTACCAAAGCTCCTTACAAGAGAAAGTAATTAAAGTGAGGAAATGAAAGAGCTTAAAGTAATATGTCAGTAAAAGGGGATCTGTTAAGAAAGTACTTTATTAAGGAAGTGTTCTCTATAATGTAAACAAGGTACTTTTCAAGTACAAATGTATTTTTGCAAATATACCTATAGGAGTCAGTAACAGCATCAGTGCCAGTCCCCATTTCTTTACCTAGGTCAGAAGAGTGATTTAAAGAAGGCATTTTTGGGTAAGTAGAATCAGACACTTGTGTGTAGGAGATCCTGGGCAGTTATCTTCCCATCACAGACTTGTGTGACTGCATTTTCAGCACTGCCTACTGCCCAAGGACCCCCAGCTCCTGCTGCTGTGCTCCTGAATGGTTCTTGGCAGGTTGACTAGTCTTGGCTTTTCAAAAGCATCCCTGAATTATAGATGCTAGATGTCAGGTGACCTGATCTAATTTTTCACAAGTGGAGATCCTTCATGCCTGTGATTTGTAGTGTCAAGAATAGCCATGAATCAGGAATGACTGTTGAACTGAATTCCATCTGAAGCCAGTTTAATTAAAAAAAAAAACCCACACCAAAACCACAAACCCATCAGAAATAATCTTAACTTTGTGCTTCATCTGTCTGCCCAGTACCACAACCTGCTTTGAGTTTCTGTTGGTGTTTTATTTCTTAATGTTTCTTTGCTGCCTCCCAATGCTTAGGAGAGAAAGTCTCTTGTAAACAATGAAAGTGATAACAATGGAGTTATTTGCTGTTTGTTTCAAATATAAAAAAAATCTGCCAAACAATACAGGGGAAATCATTTAATTATCCTGTCAAAACAATTGCTGTAGCCTACAGAAAGGTTACTTGCCTCTTCTTGCATATAGCTCCTCTTTCATGGGCCTTATTGCTGGATGCTATTGAACAGAAATCAGTACTGAGGTCTCAAATTGTCTTTAATGAGGACATGATGACATGATACCTTGGTATCCTGGGCTGTGTCTGATCTGAGGAATGCGATGCTCCCAGAGAAAACTTCCTATGGCAGTTTCAGTGAAATGCTGCACTCCTTCTGTCTAACCCTGATTTATCCTGGAGTATCAAGGATGCTTCAGTCCCTTGATGTTCATTGGCAGGATGAACGTGGTGGGAGGAAGACAGGTTTCTTATCTAATAAGTCCTAATGTAGCATATGCATTTTGAAAAACCTGGCAGATTACAGCATGTTAATTTAGAAAAACACATACGATCCTTAGCTTCCTATCAGAAAAGGGCAATAGGAAATGTGCTAAGATGACAGGTACTTTTTCAGTAAGTAAATAAACTGATTGAAATAGGTCACTTATGCAAGGTAGAAATTATACTTTGGAAGCACTTTTCTTCCAATTGTGAGTTGTGTAATGAGATGCAATGAGCACATCTTTTCAGAGCATACATAGGGCCAGGACTTGCTCCAGGCTTGTGTATTTTTATAAAAGAACACATGCTGGTGCTGCAGTCCCTCCCCACATGCTATTTTTTTTTCCTGAAGGATGTTTGCACCTACCACCTTTCCAGCGATTTTTTTTCTTCCTTTTGCTTATTATTAATATAGTAGTGATTGGATGAAACAAACCTGAGTGAAACAAGCTGCTGCTTTTAGATGAAGAAGCATAGGTAGAGGTATCTCATAATTACCCAGTGTAAACCTACAGGCTTGGGGAAGAGGGGCTGGAAAGCTGCATGGTGGAAGGACCTGGGGCTCTTGGTCAACAGCCACCTGAATATGAGCCAGTAGGGTGGCCAGGTGGCCAGGGAGGCCACTGGGATCCTGGCTTCTATCAGAAAGAGTGTGGCCAGCAGGATTACAGCAGTGATTGCCTCCCCTGTACTCGTCACGAGTGGGACCACATCTGGAATATTGTGTTCAGTTTTGGGTCCCTCAAATGCCAGAGAGGCACTGAGGTGCTGGAGAGTGTCTGAAAAGGGCAGTCAAGCTGCTGAATGGTGTAGAGAACATGTCTCATAGGGAATGGCTCAGGGAGCTGGAGTTGTTTGGTGTGGAGAAGAGAAGGCTGAGGGGAGACCTTCTTGCTCTCTGCAACTACCTGAAAGGTCTCGTCTCCCTAGTAACAAGTGAAAGGACAAGAGGAAACAGCCTCAGGATGTGCCAGGGGAGGTTTAGGTTAGACATTAGGAAAACTGTTTTCTTTTCAAGCAGGGATGTCAAGCAGTGGACAGGCTTTCCAGGGAGGTAGTATGGAAAAGCCATATAGATGTGGTGCTGAGGGACATGGTATCACCTGGCAATGATGCCTGGCAGTGATGGGTTAAGTTTGACTTGATGTTAAAGGTCCCTTCCAACCAAAATGATTCTATGATTCTAAGTGTGTTTTATACAGTTACCATGGAGACTTGTCTATGAGTCTTAATTTGGCTTGATTGCTTTAGGAATTGTATGATTTTATAGGAGCTTGGCTAGGTGCAGGCAGGGCTGAGAGCTTGTCTGGGGCTAAAGTTGATCATGTGCTGAGCCTATGAACCAAGGTCAGCAAAGGACCTGAACAAACAGGCAGCAGCATGGGACCAAGGCTGAATGCCTGAGCTGAAAAATAACCCCTAAGCAAGAGATTGGATGGCTCAAGATGTTTCATCACAGATGTTTCTCATGCAGTTCTTTCCCCAAGACTGATCCCAGGCCACAGCTACACCTCACCAGAGCTGCCTCTGAGCACAGGCAGACAAAACCTATCTGGGGAGTGGATATAGCTGCAGAGCCCTGACATGCTGCTGGTTTTGCTTATGTAAGAGCTGAAACCCACACATAATGTCAGCAGATACTCTTGCACCCATTAGAAGTTATCATACTCTGCTTGAATGGAAGTTTGCCATCCTTGCCTCCCCTTCTTCCCTCTGGGAAAAGAGTTGTGTATTACCTTAGGCAAACAGAAAAAAAACCAAACCAAAACAAAATAAATCTGAGCTTTGGGGAGGCTCAGCTGGTGGGTGCTCTGTTGGAAGGAAGGGATTAGGGATGGGTGCAGAAGTAGCTGGATTTTACAGGAGTGAAAGATCTGGATTGAGAAGGAAACAGAAAGAAGGAGAAGCAATGGTTGGGGAAAGTGCAAACAAACTGTAAAGGAATAAGGCAAAAAACTCCTTGGAGCATTTGCCTGAAGCCCCCATACCACTGAGTTGGTGCCGAACTGCGCTGGGGTCTGGTCCATCCCAACCTGTGTGCTCCCCAGGCAGACACAGTGAGTGATTTATGGTTGGATCCAAGACCTGTGACTGTCCAAGCCCAGGGCTGTTCTGCTGGAGATTAAGCACGAGCTCAGTGGGTTCTGGGCTGCCCAGTTGGTGGCTGTGCTGTCTGGAGGTATAGCTGCTACACCTGGGGTTGTTGCTGCAGCTGGGCTGAGAGGACCAGTCTTCGCTAAAGGATAAGAGAAATAAATAGCCTGTCTTTCAGGACTGGAGCATTTTGTTGAATAATGGATTTATTGTTTTGGAGCTGCTGCTTTCCCTCTACTCCAACAAAAAAAACCACCACCCGTAAAATGTAATTCTTTTCCAATTCAAAGAGATTTTTTTTTTTTCCTCTCTCCCTATTTTTCAGCAGATGAAAGAGATCACTTTGGGCTGATATGAACTACATAGTTCAATCCAAAATGAAAGTGTTTCCATTCTAAGTAACTGATTCCCTTGCAATAATTTAGAAGCAATTTTTAAAGTGGAAAATGACATTTTGAACCAAATCAGGTTTGCTTTGTAATTAATGAAATGAGACATTGTAGAAATGATGAAATGAAATGTTCTGACACTCAGCCTTTTGAGGTTACTGATTCTTGTGTTTTTCCTCTCCTACTGTTAATCCTCTTTACAGCTCTATTATTGAAATCTCTCTACATGCTCTAGCTGGACTGTAATGCATCAGTCTTCAAATGGTGGAGTGTTACTGATACCATGTGGCAAAGGTAATTTTGTTTCTCTTTTTTTATTACTGACTGCATAAGACAAAACAGCTGGATTTCCTAAAATTGGACAAATTTGATTCTTGCTTATGATCATAATGTGCAGTCACTCTGTATCTACATTGCTTAAATTACATTAAAATTTGAGCTTTTAAAATTATGCTTTGATCCTTCCATCTTTAATGGAAGGAGAAGGAGAAAAAAATCAAGTGAAGGTGATGTTATTAATGTAAAAGTCCATTGAACAGTAGTGAAAAATCATAACAATTATTTTCCATGTTAAAGAGAGAAATTGCCAGTGTGATATTGCCATAATACTTGGGGACTATATACAAAAATAGTAATAGAATTAAAATACCCATGAAAGGAAGAGAGACAACGGAAGATTCTAAGACTTTCTAGGAGGTGTTTCTCATTACAAGATTAATAATCCATCAAAAGTAGACTCAATTATTTGTTAATAGGAAAGAACAGGTTTATAACAGAGCAAATTAATGGCTCCTAAATAGTGTTAGGTGCATTATGAAGTTGTTATCTGCATCTTGCCTGTAAATTTATTCTAGATAATGCCTGAAGTTGTGAGTTAGGATAATGATGACCAGATATAACATTGAGGTAAATTTATCATATCTACAAAAAGCAAATTTGGAATCAATACCAAATGCTTGTAAATGTGCTACAATGGGAAAAGCAGATGTGGGAGATGTGGAGGAACATTTAGATACCTACCAGATGTAAATCTTTATGCTACTTCTCAAATATATACAGGCAAAGGTGAGTCAGAAATGGTTATGCAGAAGGATGAGAGAGAGCAACAGAAGGCATGCAGTTCCTTTAAGGTTTTGAGAAAATGCTGCATAAGGACCCTAGGAAAAACAAAAAATAGCCCAATGCTCAAGGAGCTGGATACCTTGGCTGAAGTCTGCTTCAAAATGGGCAGTGTGGTACTAATCCAGCTGGCCTCTTCACGGGCAGGTCTGTGGGCTCAGAGTGGGTTTGTGCTTTTATCTGAGAGGGGGAAGGAGATTAGGGTAGGAACAACACTCTAAAATTAACCAGAAAGCAAAAAACCAGTCCTGGAAAAGAGAGCCCTGAAAAGAGTCTGGTAGCACAGACATTATGGGGACAACTGTGTTATAAACTGCAGCCTCATTAACAATGCTGGATCTTATTCTGTGGATTTTCATCTTCCAAGAATGACTTTGAAATGATGCTGGTATGGCAGCTCCACTCTCCATTGCAGAATAAAGGTTGGGACGGGCAATGGGGAGAGTAGTGAGAAATGTGAGCAGAGACAGGCATCTAGTAGGGGGTGGGGTTTTCTGGCAGAGTGGTGAAGGCAGTTGGCACCCTGGGCGCGTGGGGAAGCATTTGTTACCCTCCTTTCCCACGCTGTCAGCAGAATAGGGCACAGGGGAGCAGCACCAGCTGCAACATCATAAATGTATGGAAAAAGAAGGGCTGAGCCTGACAGAGTAAGCAGCATTGGTGGAGGCCCTGCTAATGAGCCACAGGCAGCTGCCCAGATGTGTGCATGCTGCCAGGGCTGGGCAGCCCTTCCCCTACCCAGCAATGCTGGACTGGGGGGGATCTGTCAGAGCCTCTGCTCTCTCCTTCAGATTCATCCCTAGGATACATCCACCAGCTTCATCTGAGTTATGTAAGAGCCAAGCTTGGCTGGGCATCTGAGGAAATCTCACTTGCAGAAGAACTTCAGGCTGGCTTTTGTATGAGCAGTTTCTTGCTGATTGAAAATTGGCTGAGAAATTGTAAACAATGTGGAGTGATTAACAGTGGTGAATCAAGCCACAAGGAATGTCCAGAGGAACTGGAGTTTCATCTTCCTCTGCATCTTTAATAATTAAAACCAAACATTTTAAGGTTTATAAAGTCAAATTTCCACATGATAATCAGTAGGCTTTTCCTTCTCCTACTAATGGAATAATTAAAAGATGAAAAAGTGGCCCCAAAATTAAATAGGATTCACTTCTGAAAAGAGTAAACAGACATCTGGGGAAAGCAGTTTGAAATGCTTATTCTGGGAGAGGGAGGAAACTTAGAAATGAGTCATCTACCAGACACCATCTTGCAGGGGCAACATGAGTCTGCAAACTAATGCTGACAAAAATCCAATGTGATTTTGGATTGATATGTGTATATATATATATATATGTATGTATGTATACACATACATGTCTCAGATGGCAGCAAGTGCACCTTCTCTGCAGCGCTGTGACAGACCTTTTGTACAAGTGCAGGTGAATGGAGCCTACCTCAGTTATCAGACCTTTCTTGGAAACTCCTGGGTAGCTGAATGCGAATTATTTCACCTATTAGATTGATAAGCATCGGATATTATTGGATTATTATTATTTTATTATTGGTTTGATAAACATCAGATAAAATTCAGACAAAGCCTGGGAGAGCTTTGTCTAAATCAGGATAAGCATCTTGGAAAGCCAGTGTATCTTTCCTGGTCCACCTTCCCTGGCAGTCAGACATAGTTCCAGTCTCCTGAGCAGTGACCAGAACGATGGACATGTGCTCAGTCCTCAGTGTTCCTCCCTGAGAGGAGGTCTGGCTTTCTCACAGGACTTCCAGACTTCCTGACATGGGATTTGGCTTTGAGACTGAACGTGCTAGGGTGTGCTTCCAACACCTGCATGTCTCAGGCATCTCCTCTGCTCAGGCTGTCACAGCACAGCTGCTCACTGTGCTGGATGGCTCCCAGGGAGCTTGGGAGTGCTTTCTCAGAATTCCTGATTTGAAGGATTTGTGAAAAAAATTAGCTCTGATTAAAAGAATTTGACATTTAATGGATTGGATAAATTACATCAGTGGGCTTGCAGAGAAACCACTGTGTGATTTTGAATACTTCACACTTGGGAGATGCAGTCAAGCTAGTGGGAGGCTTTGGCTGTGAGGGTGGTCAAGCAAGGTGTAGTAAGTGATACTGCAGTGCCACTTGATCTTGGATGAGTGTGTTGCATGAAAGCTTATGGCTGTGCTAGCAATGCCTATTGGCTGGCTGGCTTTTCCCAGCTGAGGAGAAGACAGCTTGAGCTGGAGCAGGAAAACCTGTGTGCCACAAGAACGAGCTATATCAGAGTTATGCTGCTGGGGGAATAAATCATCATTTTCTGGCTATTCTTCTGCTGTTCAGACTGTGTGTCCCCAGCCACAGGTAAACCACAGCATCCCCTTGCACAATCCCCAGTGCAGAATAACTTGTGAAAGGTCAAAATTAAAATGGAAGGAAAAGGATAGATGTGGCAGGAATCCAAGTGCTTCTTCCTAACGTTAGATGCTGGGAGTGGGTGGAAGCTTGTCCTCTGAGCCATGCTGCTTCGTGATTTCAGTGCCTGAGTTTTCTCTAGACATCTGGCACCAGACTTGTGACTTGATGTGGCACTGCAGCTTCGTGCAACTGTCATCAGCTTCTCCTTTTCTTCCCTCCTTCCCAGTGTGAAATCCATCTCTGGCTTTCCTGGTCATTGCAGCGAATGGAAATCCACAGCCATGTGCCAAGACTGTCCGTGCAGTAGTGTCAGACACGGTGTGAAGTGCCAGCATTTATACAGCCCTTGAGAGGAGGTTTTAGGTGCTGACTGCTGTTGGCAAAGGAGGGAGGTACTACAGGCAAGAGAAGACATTGCCTGATTCCAAACGTGCCACCATCTGCATGCCTTGCAGTGAGGGTTCCTTGGTGAGTGCAGGATTTGGCCATGGTCTCAGGATTTGCCTCAACGTAGCAGCACAAGGTGTAAGTGTGGGAGGTCAGCAGCCTCCTCTTCAACAGAAACTTCTGTGGCTGCTGCTGATTCCCAATATTTTATTCCCAGACCTCATCACTGCTCCTCTTCTCTCACTCTCCAGCTTTCAGTGCTCAATCTGTCCCTAGCCATGACTGTCACCCTTTGTGACTCTGATTTCTTTCCTGCATCAGCAGAGTGGAAAGACCAGATCATGGAAGTGTTGAGAAGACAGCCACTGCAGGGATGCTCAGAGGGCCACAGAATGGCACTGGCTACAGAAAACTGGAAAAGAAGATGAGGAGCTGGGAAAGGTAAAGGAGAGGATGGGAAGTAAGAGGGAGAATGGAACAAGGGATGGATTGGTACAGCTAAGTCAGGGAGCCAGCAAGAGTGCTGGTGTGGGCTTTGGCTGATTCTGAGGCAAAGCTGAGGGATGGGGCAGGCACTTTAATGCTAAGGAGATAGAAATGGAAGAGCTTCCTGAGTACCAAAGCATTGTTTGGTGAGCAATCCCTATGCCTGGGGAGGTGCAACCTTGGCCAGTGCTGGGAAAAAGAGCAGATGGAGATGAACACTCTCCCTGCAAGCTTCTTGGCATGTGTCTTCCCTTCTCCTGTGTAGTGTGACCCTCCTCAGTGGCCCTGGAGGGGCTCAGGGAGTGGGGCTTCCTTGTGCACCCCTGGGTATCCCCAGCAAAGGCACTGGAAGGTGCTTGGCAATGCACAGCTCTGCCTGGCCCTGGCGTGCTGCTGCCACACAGCCAGTGCTCAGGAGTGCAAACAGCCAAATCAAATCTTGATAAATTAAAAGGAAAAGTGGTTTTCAAACAACACCATTTATATAAATGTTGTAAAATGAGCTTTAATCCTGTGGTCCTGTGACCTCCAAGATGAATTAAACAAATTGCTTTTACACCCACCCATGGAATGAGGCTTGATTAGTTACAACTCTCTTCTGTTTCACTAAATATTATGATTGTCAACAGCATGAATAGAGCTTTTGTTTGATGAAGAGATAGCCAACTACTGAGAAGCATTTGCTAAGTAGCGAGACTTGAGGAGATTCATTTTTAAAAAGCCTGTGGTACTCATCCACTGGAATTAATGGTTTTCAGGTCTAATGAATATGTAAAGTTTCCTGCTAGTGGAAGGGCTCTGCAGTGTGCTGCTGGCAGAGAATGTGTGTCCGTGGCCAGTCTCCCTGTGGTCTCCTTGCAATGTTCTAGGCACGGGCCATGGAACTGTGCAGGATATCAGCTGGCAATGGGAGCATTAAAAAAGCTCTGTACTAAAATAATCTGCTGGGGACTGGGACCATGGCCAGGACTTGGCTGCACAGGGGTCTGGCCAAGCTCTCTCACAGCTCATGCCCCAGATCAAGCTGTGGCTGAATCTGCTGTTGTGTTCAAATACAAGACCATCCTACTGCCCTCTCCCTTTGAAAGAGTAGAAACCAACAAAGTCTAGGTGTTGGCTGTGGAGACTTCCTCAGAGGGGCACCATACTTACCCCAGCCCAGAAGAAATGTCGTGGCATAGCTGAGGTGGCTGCTGATGCCACAGCTGAAAAAAACCATTTGACTGACCCTGCAGCCTGGATGGCCAAAGCATGGTGACATAAACTGCTCAGGAAAATCTCTGTGGTGCTGTTACCTCAGCCAGTGCCCCTTTTTCCAACATACTACCTCACCCCCAACCTCCAGCTCCATCTCAGTTATCACAGGTGCTGGTGCGGGCAGTCAGTGCAGATGTGCCATGAGCACAGGTTTGCTGGTGTGGCAGAACCAGGCACCTGGTCCCCAGCTGTGGGGTGGCAGGAAGATCTTGGCTCCCTGGGAAGAGCAGGAGCAGCCTGGGTACCTGCAGGTTACTGTCACACAGCTGGCTTTGCTTATAAAGGACCCAGCTCTTGCCTGTTGTTCAGTAAGGAGCATTTTTCTAAAAGACTCACACTGTTTGTTTTAAGCTTTTGAGTGCCATTTAGAAGATTATGTATGAATGAAGGAAGAAAAAGCTTTACAAGTGCCCCAGGTTCACCCTCCATAGAATGGAAATGTCTGCACTGTTTACAAGTGCTCCTTGTTTTGTGTTTGGAGTCCGGATCTTTGACTTCCTTTTGGACTGGTCTCTACTGGAAATGAGCACTTGCTGCCAAAATAGTCCACCTTTTCCTGAGAGCTTTGGTATTAATAGTTTTGACAGAACATCTTGTTCTTGTGTCACACAGGAGTCAGTCTAGCAGTTGGTCCTGAGAAGGGGTACAAAATATGGTCGCATAACTCTTGTATTTTGAGATGAAATACCTGCAGTTTGGTAGAAAAAATCGGGGCTTCCCCTGTCAAGCAGCTCCTGCAGTTAGGAGGGAGGTGTCGGTGTTAATGGGGTAGCAGATTGCTGTGCCTGCTTTTGTTTAAGGAGACAAGTCATTTCTATTAAAAGGCAACGTGTGGCCTGGAGCATTTCAGAGATGCAGTTGCAGTGCTCTGAGCCCTTGGACAGGCTTTTCTCCACCCCTGCCTGTGTGGGCAGCCTCGGTGCCCTCTCCCTGCTGCCCACATGCCTTATTTCTGGCTCAGCCGTGGGGCAGGGACCCTGCTGTGCCCACCACGAGAACCTCTGCAGATGCCTTTGCTGAGGATGTCGTCAAGCGTAGATGCTCTTGACCTAGCACACAGAATAGGAGTGATTCCAGACTTGGTGAAAAACTCCTTTGGAAAGGCTTGTGACAGCTTCTGATTTATTCTTTCTTGGTTTCCATTGTTTGATTTCAGTTGTTTCAGTTGTTTCATAACGTTTCATTTTTTTTGTTAGCAGTCACTGTAGCTGTGTGACAGGGAATGAACGATCTTTGATAATATTTATGTGTTTCTTATAATATTTATGTGTTTCTTGTGGTAGTCAAAAAAAGGCACTCCATGCTCTTGCAAGACTTGTCACAAGCAGAGCATGGTAATTAATTCTGTAGACTAGTGCACCAGGTGAAATGGCTTTTTGTACACCAACAGCTCCTGAATGTTTTCAGGCAGTTTTACTTTGCCTCTATCTGGCTGTAAACAATGATTGGCATCTATTAATTGATTTTTATAGCGCTTAAACAATATTGTAGTTTGTTTTGCTAGACCAAAATATCTCTGCTACTACACAAAGCGATAGATCTATATGTATATATCAGAAATATATCCACTTTCCTCTCCTGCACTTTGAAGCACATTTAATGCACAAAGGATGAAACATAGTAGTAAAAAGAGCAGTTATTAATGACTTTACCGTAACACAGTTTTTACCTATCCCTGTGACTGGTAAAATTATTCTTTTTTCCTTGTCTTTTTTTTTTTTTAACTACTGCTTAACTTTCCCTAAATTAATGACCCTCTTGACTATAGCATCTCAGCTTTTCCATGAAGGGCCCTGCAAAGGCACAACTTGTCTCTCTCTCTTGGCAGCACAGGTGTCCATCCTGTGTGATGGGCCAGTGTCTTCTGGTCCCAGTCTGCCACGCTCTTGGGAGCAGGCTCTCTGATGAAGGTAGGAGTTTGAAAAGTGCTCGGGCTGCACCACAGCCAGTTTTGGATCCAGGATCCTTGGTGTTGAAACCAGAGTTTTTTAGCAGAGAGCTCCTCCAGCTGTGATCTTTGGCAGCTGGCCAGTTAGTTATTTTTACCTACAGTAAGTATCTTCACTCCTCATGAGACACAAAATCTATCTTCAAATAAGTGGATGAACACTGAAGGCTGTGCTGGCACAATGGGCAAAAGCAAATTCTGGCCTGACACTGCTTTTTGCAGGGTCATCAAAACCATTGCAGTCCCACCTGTCTGTCCCATCCCAGTGTACTCACCAGCAGTATTATCACTGCCCTTTCCATCCAGATTTATTATAAATAGTGGTGCTCCTTTTCTAGTGCAATTCGTACTACTCCTTGCATCTGCTTCAAAGGCATTTTGAGTAAACAACCTTATTTTAACAAAGCAGATGGAAACCTTTTTATAGCTGTCGAGGCACTGGCAAACACACACACTCCTCAGCAAGCTCTGTTCTGCAGTACTGCTCTCTGCTGTGCTAGGGAAACATCCAAAGTCACTAAAACCTTGGATGTAACCCATCCCACCTCAGAGAAGGTGGATTATCAAGGTCATAACATTGCTGAATTCATTTTTACAGCTACTCCAGAGGTACCATTAAGCAAGTTGTATTGATTTCTCTTGCTTCTCATTAGGAGCTGCTATCTGAAAGCTGAAAAGTAAAGCAAAGCCATCAGGCTTCCTCGAGAAAAGCATTGGGAAACAGCAGTGCTCAGGAGCCCAGCTTGTGTCAGCATGACCTGTCTGGTCTGGTCTTTGCATCTTCCCTTCTGTGGGACTTCGTGCTGGTGCTTGGACAGCTGCTGCCTTTGAAGCAGTGTCCTCTTGGGGTGCAGACTCTTCAGTCCCTTTTTTGACATTTCCTGCAAGGAGGAGGGTCAGGTTTCTGACCTTCTCCTCTATCCTGCAGCATCCTACCCTGGCCTTCAACAGAGGGAGGCTCCAGCTGGAGGGACACAGTATTAAACATGTCTGGGTGGGTTATTAGTTCAGCCTCTGGCAGGGGGGTTGGACTAGATGATCTTCTAGGTCCCTTCCAACCCCTGACATTCTGTGATTCTGTGATTCATTTCCATCTCATTACATAGGTCCTTCCTAGGTAGCTAACATCATTTCTAGAAAAAAAAAAAAACAGGAAAGAACACTCCTCATTCATAGAATCATAGAAGGGCTTAGGCTGGAAGGGACCTTAGGGATCATCTAATCCAACTTTCCGGCCATTCGTTGATGTTAAGTCAGACATTTGTTTATGCAGCAACTGTGCTGAAGAACGGCTGGCTTCAGAGCTGCACTGTGGCTCAGGCTTTCAGAGGGACACTCAGCTCCACCTTGGCAGGGTAAGTTCTGCCCTGGATGCCTGCATTTTCACCAGGACTAGCTTTAGCTCTATGCAGCAGCTGCAGAGGTTTGGAGTCCCCTCTCAATGAGTGGGAGCAGCACCAGCTCACCTTGTGCAAACATCGTGTGTCCTTCAAAGGCTGCACTAGCCTTGTGAGCGTGAATCTGCTGTTTCTGAGCTGGTAGTGTGCTTGGTACCTCTCAGGGACTCATCCGTGTCCTCCTGAGGCTGGATCCAGTACATGAAGCCCCTCATTCCCTCAGTATTGTCATTTCAGTTGTTCAGTTGTTGTGTCAGTTGTTTCCTGACAGTTTTTCTGGTTTGTATCTCTGGCTGGACTAAGATACAAACATCCATGCTACTTAACTGTGAGCATCCTCCCTGCCAGGGCTTTGGACCATCCCACCTAGCAGCTGGTGGCTGGTTTGGGGGGTGGCACGGTCATAACATTATCCCTAGAGCCCTGTGCACATACAGCCCTGTTCTGGGGATTTGCCCTCTTCCCCAGCCTGGAGTCCCTTTGGTGCATCCCAGGACATGCTCAGCTGGCATTCTGAAGCTGCAAGAAGGGTTTGTAGCATTTCCCTTACACATCAGCACCTATTCAGCTGCGAGGTAACTGTCTATACTGACTCCCTGGGCTGGGAGCTGGGCACCTCTGTGATGGGAATCTGCTGCTCTGGCCATGCTTGCCTCCTTCAGAGCATACTAATGAGATGAAATGTCACTTCATGGTGTACAATAAAACCCTTCTCTTACCAAATTCCATTTACAGGAGATAGAACTGACATTCAGGTTCCCTCTCATCGAGCTCCTTCAGTGATTCTGCTACTTCAGACCCTCTGAGGGAACAAACACGTCCTTGAGGTCTCCAGTGCTGGGCTAAGTTAGGAGAAGGACCCTCTGTTTCTGGGGCCAGGCTTTCAAGTGTGAGTAAATCACCTGGCCTGCTTGATTGAAAAGACAAAGGGGAGGATGAATGAAACATGGTTATTTTGTCATGTGAAGTGGCTTGAGGTAATTCTAATGTTTGGTTTCTTGCCCATCACTGGAAGCATTCGTGAGTCTCCAGCTTTGTCAAGAAAACAGCACTTTTTCTCACCACTGATTACCCTCCTGGTGTGAACTGCATTTTCTTACTCAGAAGAAGATTATTGTAGCCATTTATTTTCTGGTTAAACTGGTGTAAATAAAACAATTACACTGAAATGATTGAATTTTCTTTTTAACGCATGAAGCACAGATGCAGAATACACAGTTCATTAAAAAAAAAAAGTTTCTACTCCCAATCACATTTATACTAGAAAATGATCAACAAAAATACACTTTTTTTAGCTAAATGTTTGAGGAGAAAAACATAACGAGGCCATATGCTATATATGCATCCTTGTTTTATGAGGAATTCATGCAAGCTAATGAGCTTCTGCTCTGTGCTAGGAGACGTGGGGTTGTCCCTTTATTCCCTCTGAGGGGCTTTCAGTGCTCAAGCTAATTATTCCCACTAATAAGGAATCACAAGGGAGGTGAGTGGTAAATGGCAGTGCAGATGCCTCAAGGATTGTTTTGCTTCTCTTTTTCTTTTTGGAACATGGAAATGAGTAGGTGTTTGGGTAGGGAGCTCTGTGCTGGCCAGTTCTGGGCTGGGTACATGAGCAGAGGGTGCCCCATTCAGCCACTGTAGGGCTGTGGTGAGCAACCAGAAACCCAACTCGTTTTGAGCACACAATTACACATCTGCTTTACTCCTTTGATGAAGGCTTCTACGGTTCAGCTTTGCGTCTTTCGATGTTAATTTAATTCTCATTGGCTTTTTATTGTAGCTCAGGGCAACAGACAGCATTTCCTTGCAGGATGATAAATAGCAAGCAGCCACACTCTCTTTCTGAGAAACCAAAGTTGCCTTTGCAGCTGTGGCAAGGCTAAAGATACTGGGCTTTTTATTTTATATATATAATATAAATATATTTTGGACCTCTATGCAGTAAATCAATACAAGAAACTGACTGTGACAAGTTTCTGGGTAGGTGAGAAGCTGGTAGCATTTTTTTCTGCCTGTTAATGATGTGAAATGTCTTCTTACCTTAAATTTTGACCAGATGTTTATTGGTCTCCAGGGACTGCAGCATGCGGTGAGCCTCCCAGCAAGCACTGCTGGGTCTTCCATGGTGTTGAAGGACCATAAATGATCAATTCACTCATTAATTGTCTACATGATTGGTCATCTGGGGCTGATTAGTGTGAAGTAAGTTATAGAGATGCACTACATCTCTTGCCTTTCCACTTCAATGGTAGGATATTCTGGGTTTTCCACTTGCTCAACAGCTGACATGGAAACAAATGGCCATTTACCCTTTTCCTTGCTATAGGCGTTCTGTCTCTCTCTGCTCTCAAGCAATAATGTAATTTGATTTCTTGCTCTGAGAACTAGAAAAACTCTTCCCAAGTGAAGGGAAAATGTTCAAAGGTGGTTTTGCCATTACTAAGTGCATTGTTATTGTGTGTTTTTCTAATAGCTGTAATCAGCTCTCATACTGCTTAAGAAGCTGCACACAAAATGTGTGAGGTAATTCATGACATATTTAAATACTGTCTTCTGCCAGTGCTTGTGTCAGACCTCCTGCAGCCAGCATTGGAAGAGAGGACTAGACTAAGGAACTTTCAATTCCTATTGTTTGTATTGTTTCAGTCCCTTTCTCTGCCTGCAACGGAAAGGTAAAGTTGAAGTTTCAAACCAGACCTGAGACATGTTTTCCTACTTTCAGATATTGTATTAAGTTGAATGTTTTTAATCAGATCTCATGAACGCTGATTCATTTCATTGTGCAAACAGGGAAAATGCATCAAAAGAGCCAGTGACACTGTTCTCTGCAGACCATGGGCTTTTCCAGCTGCAAGGCAGCCCCATCCTTTCCTTCCTTTGCTTCTACAACTGACCGACTCTGCAGTCAGTTGCAAGGATCTTTCTTCATTTAGAGCAGCAGCACAAGCCTTTCCCTAGACTGCTGGAAGGGCTGTGGAGGGAAGTCGTGCAGATGCATTAAGAAACAGAAGAATAACTTATTGTTCACTTTGCCCAGTGAAGTTAATGGTTATTTAGTCTCTGCTCTGTCAGGCAATTAAAATGATGTATTTAAGCATTTGATGTAAACCCTGTTACTTACAGAGAATGTACACGTGGGCTGCTTTTTCCCAAATGGAGTAGGAGTAGAGGCTGAAAGGGAGGTTGGTGTTATCATTTCTACTCCCAGGCCCTATTCCTGCCCCAGACAGCTCTTCAGCCTGAAAACTTCTTTAATTTTTTCTCTCTGCAGTGGGCTCCCAAGTCTTCTCCTTGGTCCTGCCTGACCTCCTGCTACTGCTCTCTGGCTGCAGAAATTCTCCTTTTGCCCTAAGGTATGTCTCATCTGCCTGCATGTGAACTGTGCTTTTGTGGAGGGCCCTTGTTTGGTTATTGGTACCCACAAGTTGATTTTGACTGTCTGTCTCATTCAGCTGGGATGAAGGCTTCCTCTCATACACCTGTATGCTCAGCTGGAGTAGGTGTGCAAGCACACTTCTCATTTAGACTCTCATTTACCTGAAAGCACCAGAAACTGCTCCTTTGCACAGGAGGTGAATGTGAGCTACTCACCAGGCAAAAGTACAGTTTTTCAGGCATATTGTCCTTTTGTTTCTTATTTCCTCCTCTCACCCATGCACTTAACAATTTGCTGACATCCTTCCCTCCATCCTTTCTCCAAAATCTCCCTGCACAGCCACTCCTGGTAAGCACCATGGGGTTTTTGAAGTACTCACCAGCCCATGTACCTCCCTCGTGGCCACCCTCCCTGAAAGGGTCCTGCCTGCCTGCTGCCCTCTCCTCATCCTCCCACCCTTCCCATCTTCTCCCCCACCCCAGCTCTGCTGGGCAGTTTACTTACTCTTCTGCTATTTATTAATTACTTGGGTTTGTTTTAAACCCCTCTGTAAACAGACTTTCCCATCGCAGGGTGCAGCATCACAGACTGAATACATTTTCACCTCCCATGGAACCACACTGAAATTTATACTCCTTTCATCTCCGAATCAGTCATCAGCAGAGTCCCAGCTGTATATCCTCCACAAACATACCACCAGCCCTCCTCCTCCACCCCCGGGGAGGCAGGCTGCCTAAACCAGGAATAATAACTCCAGAAAAGTAGGTCATCTGCTGTCTGAGAACATGAAATACAAAACTCAGCCACCGAGGGGTGGATGAGCACGAAACCCGAAAGTTATACCAATTATTCAATCAAAGTGATACAGAGAAATTTTCTTGCTTTTTAACACAAACCACCCCACTCTTCAACCTGCCTGGCAGTGCTGGCTGGGCTGGGCTGCCCGTGGCTCTGCCAGCTGCAGGCAGTGCCAGCGCCTGCTTCTGTCACCTGTGCGCTGGACAATGGGATCTGAAAGCACATAATTCATTTTTTTCCCAAAATACCCTTTGCTGCTCTTTGCCTCTCCATTGTGCTGCAAAGCATTCTGTAGTATACCATCTGAAATGTGGCCAGAAGCCACTGGATTTTCCTAGGGCCAGGAAAGGGGAGGGAATATGCAATACAGACTGCAGTCCTTCTATTCCAGCACCACCTCTCCTGGGTTCATATGCCTTTAAGAACTGGATTAAAACCATGAAATAATCTGTTCACCAAGGATGTGTCTTTCTAGCTGCCATTACTTGGTGAGGACTTAACACCCTAAAGCTTTATTGAGGTGCATGTGCAAAGAGTGAAGAAAACTGTGCTGCCTTTGACGGGGCTTTAATTTTACAACCAGGCAGAGCAAGCACTATGTCACTGTGTCCAGGCAGAGAGTCTCAATAATATTGAAAGGTGTTATTATTAGTGAGCACTTCTCCACTGTTAGCCTGACACAAAGGTGCACAAAAGCCTTTGATGGACTTTGGAGATGGATTTCCACTGCTGTGTGATCAGTGTCTGCCTTTCCCAGAGCACTGCTTTCTGCCTGCTCTCCCTTCTGCTGGTTGCCCTTCTCTAAGCAGAGAAGGTGTCTTTTTCACACCTCATCCTTGTGTCTCACTCATGTTCTGTAGCCTTTTTCTTGACTGTGTTCTCTGTTTTTCTCTAGTTTATACCGGTCTCATCCCCTGTTTGAAACGCACGCTTCCTCCCCTTCACTGAGCTAAACCCTGAGGAATAAAGGAACATCTGATGTGATGGTGCAGTGTTCTAGCAGCTGAGGAGACGTGAACAGTGTAAATGATTGAAGATGAAAGGGGAAGAGAAGAAGCTGGCCTTATTTTCGTGCTTTCATCAGGAAGGTATATAGTGTGTCTTTGACTTTGTGTTTTCCTTGGGACTTGTGTAGAGGAAGGTTGACGACTTGAATAAAGTTACAGTTCTTCTATGCAAAGCAGGAGCTACAGGAGATAAAGTTAATGCTTCCTGCATCAAACATTTGGCTGGAAGATTGGTGATTCACAATTCTCACTCTTTTTTCTTTTTTTTTTTTAAATCCTAAAGAAATGTAAGCACAAGACATGCTTGAAGTAGAAGTCATCCTAAAGCAAGAATAATATAAGTCCCTGTCTCTTCAGAGATGGTCAATATGCTTTTCATTGCAGGTTGCCATAGAGATGCAATATTATTTTCTTAGCTCAGTGATGTGCACTGAATTCTAACACTTTTATAGGAGTGGCATAAGTTAATAGAAGTCTTTATGGTTCCAAGAAAGCTTTTCTTGCCAATCCTTCCAATAGCGTTTGAAATGAAGGCTTTATCTAATGCACAGAATGCTCTAGTTTGACTAAAGTGTGGTGGCAGAATAAAATTATTACATCCATGCAGCCATGTCTAAATGCTCTGACACATTTTGACTGCGTTGGGAAGGATGCTGTAGCACAAAGATGCACTGGCTATCAGAGATGCACACTGCCTGGCTGCATCCAGCATGCAACATCATGCTCTCTTGTCCAAGTCAAGCTTCCTTTCTAATAGTGGAGTGGACACAGTCCATCTGAGGTCCAGAACGTGCATATGATGTAAAGGAAATCTCTAGCTCGACCCACAGTGAAAAGTCAATGGAGAAGCTGGGTTTGTTTGCACCGTGTGGGTGTTCTTGGTCACAAGAGCACTATTTCACTGTATTACAACAGCTGTAATTTGTTGTTTGTATTCACCAACTTAAAATTCTCCTGGTATTTATTGCTAGGATCCTAAATTGTTAAAAGATTGGGCTTAGTCTAGACTGTAAGTGTAGATATGACAGTAGGCTTCCTGTTTCTTTAAAAAGCCTTAATTTGTATCTGCTCGTTTGATTTCCTTTCCAGATAGTATCAACCCACTGGCTTCCACACAGGGAGTGAAACATCAACAGTGCCTGGACACTGGTATTGCTTCATGCTGAATTGCAGAATTTGTTTACATTTTCTCTTGTGAAACCATCTGCTAAGAGGATTCTTGACCTTTTTTTGGTACTAATCTAACTCAAAATGATGGGCCTTCACGAATATGAAACCCCAAGGTGATTGTTGGCATGTCTTTGCTACAGGGAGTTAAATTCAATTGTACTCCAGAGGGTTATTAAAACTGAAGTATTTTAGGAATGCAAACTCAGGCTTACAAGCCCCACATGATCCAGCAATATATTTTTGTGTTTTTTGTGATGTGCATTTGCAGAAGTCAGAGCTGTACTCTCCACCCCTGGGACCTGTGAAACATCCAGCAGCACATGAGAGGGCACAAGGCATGCTGTTGCTGAGGAGTTTTACTGTGGGAAGAGGTCCCTGATGAAGGACACCCCATGGGTAGGAGTGTTCATTCTTGGATGCCTCATCTCCAGTGACCAATCTGATTTTATTTTTCAAATGAACCCTGCTTCAGGACTCTTCTTGCACCATACTGAGTGCTTCTACCTCTCACTGTCTCTGTGGGCTTGGGGAAGAGCTCAGTATCCCACAATGGCCTCTGAAAGCCCAGAGCAGGTTTCTTCACTGGGCTGTTTGATGGTGGGTGAGTGTTGCAAATGCTAAAGCCTGGGGTCTGTGCCAGGTGTCGGGGGCCATAGCTTGCCCCTGCCTGCTGTGCAGTGGAGCTGCCAGAGCCCACCAAGGTGTGTGCTTGCAGGCAACTTCTGCAGACTGTAGGGGTGACTGAGAGAAGCTTAGGTCTGATTTTTTAAGTTGCCTTGGCTGCATTCACTTCAGTCTCCAGTGCATGTCAATAAAATCAGTCAAGCCTTTTATCTGACCTAAATCTGACTGACTGCTCCTGAGCTGGTACCCACTTGCATCAAATGAAACCTTCCAGTGCTGCTCCACTGGAAAGGTCCCAGATCAGCTGAGAAGCCCAAGTGCTCTTTGGCACTTTGGATGCTTGTGGGTAGGACACAGATGGCTTAGATGCTGGTGTGGCTGAGACTTGGCACCTTGGCTGCAGAGAGTGACTTGACCTCCTGCTCTCCCCACCTGCATGTGGGTGCAAACCCTTCCCTGTGGCATCCTTGGGTCCCCAGGGTGCATAGATTAAGATGTCTGTGCTGACCCTTATTGCCCATGCTGGGGACATGGGTACTTCTCCCATCTGAGGCTTTGTTGCTGTTCTTTGGGATGGTGGCAGCTGAGCTAAACCCACTGGAGAAAAACAATTGAAATTAAATAAATCTGTCTTTAGTCAATGACTTCAATGCACAGGGCAATGACCCAGCAAACAGAAAACTTGGGGTTTACATTCAGAAATCTTAATAAGAAGAAAAGTCTTGCCAGTAGGTAAGCAGGATAGTATCTCTGTAATTGCATTCCTTCTTGTAGATCCAGCAACATGTGTACTGCAAAACAAGAGAACCTGCTTCAGTCCTAGGGCAAAACTGACAACTTCATATCAGTATTCTCTGGGACTGTTCAGAAACACACCTAAACACTGGATTGACCTTTCAGTTCACAATCCAAAGCAGAGAGAACAGCACAACTGCGACTATTGTGCAGTGTTAACATAGCTTAAAGATTTCCATTAAAGCATCACAGTTTCTTTTGATTTTACCAGTTTTCAACTGTTAGGGCCAAAATTTTACATACCAGTTGTCTGCCTCAGGCTGAGAAGAGGTGGAAAATTTCATCCAAAAGGATGGGTTCATTTGCAGGGATGAGATAACAGGAGCATTCAGGTAAGCTGCCCATCTAAGAAACCCTGGAAGGACTTTTTTCCAAGTGGCTCCTAGGGAGCAGGGTCTCCATCCCTGCATCCATGCAGCACTGGAACCCCATGTCTTCTTTCTCTGCAGAGACACACACAGCCCTAAATGTGCTACTGATTTCTTCTACTTCGTGTAAGGGAGCTGAATACTGCATTCAACCCAGGTGGGCTAAAAACAGGCCTTTTGTCCCCAGAAGGGGGGATCATTAGAGTGCCTGAGGGCTTGTTCTTAAGGCTCTGTGTGTTCTTGCCTTCCTCTGTTTCTTTTTGATCTCTTGGCAGCTTCTTAGGCTGTGCTCTTAGTCCATCCTGGCTCATTCAGGCATCCCTAGTTTACCCAGTTGCTGTATTACCGGCACGAGGCAGTGCAATAGCCTCTGTTCTACCTGCTGTTGGGAGCAAATGCCAGAGGACAGTGTATGTCTGTAGCTGTGGTTGACAAAAGGTTAACAAAAAAAAAAGAAAAAAAAAAGAATGCTGTTGCATGGAGAATGTAAATTGTTTGCAATATTCTCTGAACCTGTATGGTGTATTACAGAGTATGCTGTGTAGCTAAGAGCAGGTAGGAGGGGGTTCCTGCTGGAAAGACTATATTTAAGGGAAATAAGTTGTACTGAATAAGAAACAAGTGTAACTTTGGTTTGGTTTTTATGTTCTTTGTTTTCTTTGGGTTTGTTTTGTGAATTTCTTGCACATTCTAACTTGTTTCTTCTGCAGAGTGGACTTGGTGATCTTAAAGGTCACTTCCAACCTTAATAATGATTCTAAGATCACTTAGTCAGTGCACTCTAGAACTCCAGCTTGCAGAGGGAACACCCTTGGGTTGACTGAGGGACAAAGTGGGGAGGTGGAGCATTTGCTTCTTTGCAGGAGAAAGTGTAACTAACCTGTGGTGTGATGTGAAGGACCAGGCAAAGAGGATGACCTTTTGATCTTCTTGTCCTTCCAGCTGCCTGCGATGAATACCTTTCATTTCCATCTTACAGACTGCTCACTTCTGTCTGAAAAGAAGTTGAAAGCTTATAATTGAAGATCTGGTTGCTAGCTAGGTGAAGTCTTCATGCCTGTCACCTCAAAAGAAATAACTCAGCTTAAAAAACTAAACTTGAAATTCTTCGGGACAAGTTATATTCTCAAAACCCATATATTCTTTCAAAAATCATGTCTTTTTTTTTTTTTTCCTTTTGTTTTTTATAGCATGGAGCTGAAAACAATTTAAATGGTGGTCTGATTTGTTTTGTGACAGGGAGAATTTTCAGATGTAGGAATTAAATCCTGCAGACCAAAAGTGACACCTGCAAAAAACTTAATCTGAAGCAAGGGCGTTATATAAGGAGGCCAAATAAAGGTTGGGATGAAAATCAGATTCCATGTTTGGTGACATCTTCAGGCTTCTATATTCTCCAGGAGAGGAGAGAGTAATGAGTGCAATAGCAACTGGTAGCTCTCTCCTGGCCATTTTAAGGCACTGTTGAGCCCTGAAGCTCTTAAATAAGATTTATTATATTTGCTAGAGTAAGGTACACTGGATCCTCTGCTGAGGCTTTACATGTCTGTGACCTTCAGTGAAATATTTCTTTAGTTACACAGTCATCAAATTGCTAATAGAGACAAATGCTACCCAGTCAAAAGCAAACACTTTAAACTAGCTTAGATATTGTTGAGAGATTTATTTGAAAACATGTAATATCTCAGTTAGAGACTATTTTGTTTTGGGTGATTTAGTGTGCACAGCACAGCTCCTGATTCAGCAGGGAGATTGGTATCAGGATCTCATTTTGGAAAACAGATTAAGAGAAGTAGTCTTCATTTTTTTTAAGCAGAAATTGCAAATATAGTAGAGGTTAATGTGACCAAATACTGGACACAGCTCTAAAAATAAGGAATTTGGGCTAAAGGTGTATCTCATCAGAGCTTTGGGATACATTTGAGATAATTATATTGTTGGCTCAAGATTTGCCAAATACTTTTCAGACAAATATTGAAATCCTCAAGGTCTCTGTTAAACTCTCCTAATTTCAAAATTGCAGAGCTGAAGGTACCTCCAATCTGATGCACATCAGCTCTCTGGCTTCCTTTGATCTAAAAATATCCTGGCTGGGGCCCTTAGCAGCCACTGCAGTGCTGGTGCATCCCCCCACAGAGCTCTTGCTGAGAGAAGGAAGACACACAGCAGCGCTGGGGGAGAGGGGACCCCTCTTCCCACCTAGCAAACAGACATCAACTGGCAGCTCAGCCCTGCTGCTGTCCACGGGGAAACCCTCACTGGCTTTAGGGCACATCAGTAGTTGGTGTCAGAATGTGCTTTTTGTGGCATTGCAAGATCCCAGCTGTGTGTCATGGACAGCCACTGCACAGAAGAGGCTGAGGGTTGGAACAGAAATAGAAGAAGTGCTTTGAAATTATTTTATGATGTGTATAGATAGGGCTGAGGTTGATCCTTCACACCAGAAGATCCCCTGAGTATCCCCTGTGGAAACAACCAGTTTCCAGGCAGGCTGTGCACCCACCAGACGTTGCTCTGTCCTCTTCTGGGCAATGGGCAATAGAACAGGTGGAAGGCAGAACAGGGCATGAGGAAAACTTCCCAAGGACGCCTGGAGTCAGAGCAACATCTCCTGCTGTGTTTCAGCTCCATGCCATTAGGAACCCAGCACACGATGTAACTATTGATTTGTGAAGACAGCTTCTGGGCTAAGCTGGATTTAGCTTTATGCTGAAACCTTGCTTCACTGATTTATCTTTTCAGGCTAGAAAACATCAGAGAAATTCCTTAATGATTTTTTGGTTGTTCCGTGGTTTGTTACAGGTCTGTTGGTCCCAGTAACAAAGGACGTCACAGATCGTGTAACCTCACAGCAGCTGATCTGCAAGCCCTGCATTTTTTGCCTCTAAGTAAAATACCTGAACTGATTTCCACTATATGTTATGCTCTGACAAGGAGATTTCTATGGTCATCAAGTCATCCCATGGATCATTTTTTGTTAACGTATCTGATGTTGTTTTCAGATCACTGTTAAAATTGTTGTTGATGATGGAATTTGCATTAAAGCAATTTGCAAGGAACACCAGCCTGGCTATGAGTCAGCATGTGGGTGCCAGGGCATTTATTTCTGATGCTATCCTACCGTGTGAGACTGGTGCTTGGGACTGTATTTTCCAGCATCTGTAAATGTTGTTTTCCTCGAGGTTGGTCCACTGCAGACCAGGACATTGTGTAGACTTAGGGAGAGGAAATCCTTACAAAGTAATTTGCTTCCAGCACTGCTGCAGAAGGAACATTCCTCTTTGTGTGAGATTCACTTGAAGGACTGACAAGATAGAATTTCATTATTGTTCCTTAGGAGGCAGCTGCTAGTGCTGAAATGATATATATAAAAAATAATTAAAAACTGTGAGTACCTGTTGTAGTTGTTAACTTGATGAATACGAGTTATGGTAGCAATCTATTTTGGGGTGCATGCCCTTAGTTCAATGGCACAGGACAATAACAGTTTTCTTTCCTCTATTTCACCCCTGTAACACTTCAAAGGATTTTTTTCTTCAACTTTTTGGCAACTTAATATGCCACTAATATTTGTTTTCTTGTCAAGTGTGTCCTTTTTACTTCTGCCAATATTTCTGACAAATGTCCTAATTTCAGCTGGGGTAGAGCTAACTTTCCTTCTTAGTAGAACTATTCTGTGATTATTGTATACTGTGCTCATTTTCAACAATGTCTATTTTAATATCCCAACGTTAATGTTTAATATACAATGCCTGAAACAAATAACCAGATGGTTTTTAATTATTGTGAGGTTTTTTGGTGATATATTTAATAGACTGATATCCCTCAGTCTATTAAATACACAAATTGCAGTTTATATCATCAAATCACCTTTGCTTTTAAGCTTTGTCTTTTAAAAAGAGCAAACATCTCAAACTCGTCATCGTGTGACCATCTCATCTGTAGCAGGAGTAGGTTCCTGCTTGATCCACCAGTGTGAAGGTCCCACTGAGCAGGGTGCCTATGGACTGGTCTCACATTAATGTTATTTAACCGATTTATTGCATTTGGAGAGATATGTGAGTCTTGACAGGAGAGAAGTGAGACCCTTCATCACTACTGTTTGTCTTCTTGTGGTAGAAAAGAGCTGCAGCAGTTATCTCCAGACTGAGATGATTGGCTAGACATTATTTTTCACCAGGTGACATTTGCAATAATTATATGGTGCTTTGCTTGATCGGGAGGAAATAATCAGCATGACCTTCAAAAGGCTCTGTGGAAAGCTGCTCTTGTAAAAACAATTATTTGAACCTCCTCCTACGACTGCTGCCAGTGCAGCTAGGAAATGAGGGGAGTGCACTGTGCGTGTGGTAGCTGCTGGCTGCTGAAAAGCAAGCAAAGCCAGGCAGGGGAAGCAGTAAACTTGCGGGAAATCAGATTTCCTTCTGAAATCCTCTGTATTCTCAACATCTGCTTCTCTCTGCCAGGCTGCAGGTGGTGGAAAATTCACAACATATGTCTGGAGGATCAGATCTATTGCACAGGCTGGACGAGGCTGTGGGTCTGATTCTCCTGCTCCAGGAAAGTCTTCTAGGTACCACCTCAGCTTCACGCTGTGGGTTTCCTCCCTTCTTCCATGCCAGTGACCCTGAGGGGTGTTTGACCCCCTGGGTGCTGTGGGGCAGCAGATGGAGAGGCTGGGGTGGGAGGAGGACTCCTGGGAGATCCCCCACAGCCCTGCAGACTCCAGATGCAGCGCAGGACATTTCTGCCACTCCTGCAGGTGCCTGTACTGTAGGGCACAGGGTACCCTGTTCTGGCCCCCAGAAGCAGTCTGTGGCTGGCATCTTCCTGCCACCATGCCTTCCTAAGGCCAGGTCAGCAGGGCCATCAGCACAGTGGAACAGGCCAGCCATTGGCTTCAGTAACACAGTGCTGCTTTCCTGCAACTCAGTGCAGCACTGAAACCTTTGCCTTGCAAGGCCATTCCTATGCAACTGCTTTCCAAGGGCTGCCAGCCACGAGGGCTCTGCTTCTGGAGCCCTGGCTGTGGAGCTTTCCCCCATTAGAGCTGCAGACCCAGGATGAATCCTCTGCTGCACCTCCTCTCCCTGTGCTTCTGGCGGTCCCAGTAGAAAGCCCAGTCTGGGTTGT
This sequence comes from Ceyx melanurus, assembly GCA_024611195.1. NCBI lineage: Eukaryota > Metazoa > Chordata > Aves > Coraciiformes > Alcedinidae > Ceyx > Ceyx melanurus. Next base: position 47,465 of record JANHGL010002165.1, read on the forward strand.
CCTTTCAGGTGCTACAATTCTGGGTCACATATGAGAGAGTCCAATGCAGGGCCACCAAAATGATTAGGGGAATGGAGCATCTCCCTTATGAGGAGAGGCTGAGAGAGCTGGGGCTCTTTAGC
>JANHGL010002165.1:53495-71229 GCA_024611195.1 Ceyx melanurus
AGGCTGCCCAGGGGGGTTGTGGAGTCTCCATCTCTGGAGACACTTAAGACCCACCTGGATCTGTTCCTGGGCGACTTAGTCTAGGTGATCCTGCTCGGGCAGGGGGGTTGGACTAGATGATCTTCTAGGTCCCTTCCAGCCCCTAATATCTATGATTCTGTGATTCTGTGAAAACTTGTTTGAATTAATGAAAAAGGAGTGAGCTAGAAGAAAGGCTTATGCTGAGTCACAAAAAGGGGATGGAACTGATGTGCAGAGGTGGGGACATCACAGAGGCCAGACCAGAGGGTGTCCTGATACAGCACCATGGAGCTCTGGGGTTTTGTCATGTCAGGGTCACAATAAATTCCAGTAAGTGTGGATTAGGAGTGGAGAGAAGCAGAAACATCAGCTGGATGTGTAATGTAGCTTAGTCCTAATAGGAGTGAGAGGTTGCTGAGAATAAGGGGAGTTGAGTCAGGCCTATGTTTCACCCTACACAAATCCATGGATGGTGTGAAAGATCTGGTTTTTTTTGTCTTGGAGAGATTTGTCATTGGAGAAGTTTTTTATTTCAGGGCTGAGTTTGCAGGGATGGCCACAAGGAAAATTGACTTGCAAGCAGTAGGTGTTGCCTCGGTGTCTCTGAGAGACAAGAGCTCTTGCAGTGTGCCCTGGATGATGGGTTTGCAGAAACTGGCTCAGAATTCCATGGCAGCAAATCATCCGTGCTGTAAACTGCACGTCCTTCCAGTAGCACCAGGCTGGAGCTTTTATTTAGTCTCACATCTCGGGCAGAAGATTTGCCTACCAGGATGAGATGCACGGAATAAAGGGGTTCTCATAGTTGCAAGAAAATGGTGTTCATCAAATAGCTTCCAGATCTGCTCTGAGGAGGAGTCAATCTGTAAGGCAGAATGAACAAAACTGGGTCACATCCTTCCAAAGAAGAGATGATTTCTGAGTCTTGTATGATCATGTAGTACAGATATGTGACTGTTTTCTCAGGTTGAGCTTTGACTCTTATTTCCTGGGCTAAGTGCATGCATGGAGGTCCGAGTGCTCAGAACTTGATGACGTCACTTTTTAGGCCATAAATCAGCATTTTCGTCAGCACAGCATTAGCTTGTTTTGAGAAGAGTCTTTGATCTATACAAATATTGCAGAATCATTATTTATTTTTTCTTATTTAAACAAGGCACTTTTTAACATTTGCTGCATCAGAATCAGTTCAGTTTTCAATCACAGTGGGACACATTTCTCCCTGTTGTGACTACTCCCATAGCTTGGTAGGTACAGGGTGAGCATGAACACAGCACTGGGGTCTGCTTGCTCTCATGAACACTGCTGAGCCACCAACACTGTTGGGTGAACAAGAACCCCTGGAGCACAGCCCACCATCTGTCCCTCCTGGACTTGTTCTTGAGCACCCAAGGAAACATACTCAGGTGAATAGAGAGGCAAAATAGTGCAAGACACATTGTTAAGACATGGGTTAGGCAGTCCCTGGGCAGTTAACTCTCCCTGCATTTCCATATCCAGTGGGACTTCTGCCCTAAGAACCAGACTGTTGATCAGACATCTGGTGTGTTGGGCAGTAGAACTAAGTCTAACCTGGAAACAGTGATAACAGGGGGAAAAAAAAGAGTAGGAAGTACAAACAGCAAGTTTACTTCGGGTGTACCAGGGACTAGGCATGGCACATTTGGAAGCATTGCAGCAAGGTGAGCTTTGGAAAGCAGTTTGAAGGATAATATGATAGACACTGAGTATTTTTCTGGAGTGGCCTTACTCTTTTTTCTGGGGGGGGGGATAAAATGGTAAAAAATAGGGATAAAAATAGAGATTGTATTTTGGCTAAGCAGCAGGATGCTTGTTGTGCTGCCTCAGAACCCTGAAATGGCTGGAACAGAAAAACCAATACAGCAGATTTGTTGCTAAAAAAGAATAAAATTCCTTTCATGATATTTCACACAATCTCAAATTTTCCATTGCTGCTTTTAGTTACATAGAGACCTTTCATACAGCCAGGTCTGTTGATCTCTGATAAATTTGCACAAAGGAGAACAGCTCATTAACTCCCATTCCGCACCGAGCTTGTTTTGATGTGCAGATTGCTGACAGCACAAAAAAAGTCCTTTCTGGCTGTGTAGGTATGGATAATAGCAGCACTGACAACCTGTACCTGCTGCGGGCAAAACACGGGAGATCCTCCATCTCCTCTGTGGTTCATCTGGGCTGTAATGACCAGGGAATGTGAAGAGTGATTGTGGAGCTGAACCTAAAAGTGCTCCCGTGAAAGCCCCTTGCCAAAGTGATGATACAGTTCCTGTAATTCAACACATTACAGCGACTCAAATCAGACCCTGGAAATAAACACCAGCTTTTAAAAACTACTGCCATTACCAGCTAGTTTTGGTTAAAATAATCATATCTTTTGTTTTCACAAAGGCTTTCGGGCTCTGTTGTGTACAAAAGACTTTTCAAGCATTTAACAATTTCAGGCATGGACAGTTTATGGTAGTTTATCTACCCGTTTTGCTTGCAACACTGGAGACTGCAAACAAAGCACTCTTGTGCTCGTGTGGGGAGGCAGAGAGCAAAACTAACCAAAATACTTCAGTTATCTAAATGGGATGGAATTAAACAGCATAAATGAGAAGAAAGTTATTGTTAATGTATCATTTTTTTAACTAGAGAATGTCAGAGATCAAAGCTGGGATCTTCTGAAAGAGAGATTGCTGGCAGCACTCCTGAGTGTGTGCATGATGAGCGTGCAACTTTGTGGTTTTACTTTGATTTCTTTGTCCCTGCTCTGAAACCATAAAGGATCACAGAGAGAGGTAAAATGACGCCATCAGAGTTAAATGTTGGAGTTGACTAATGAGGTGAAGATAAAAAGCAAACAAAAAATGCATTACTGTGATGGCTTGGGCATCTCATCATCTTAACTAGGGTTTTTCTCTTTCTCTGAACTAGAAGATGGTTTCAGGCTCAGCCTATGGTGGGATCAGTCTTGCCTCTGTAGATGAAAAGAAGCTGACTGTGTCCCAGGGATGCAGAGAGAGTTTGTGCAGGTCTGGGGGGCTGCACCTGAGCCAGGCACAGGCCACTTTGCCCCTCTTCACAGCACTTGCCCAAGTCCTCTCTCCAGTCTGAGCTGTGCCATGCCAGGGCAGCTTGCAGAGAGGGTCAGACAGTGATGATCTGTGCCAGCGTGGCCCAAGGTCCTGGCTCAGCAGCTCCAAAAAACTTTGTCTCTCCACGAATGGTGACTGAAATGAGACCTGAGGAAAGTTCATCTTTAATGTCAAGTGGCACTGTTTTATTATGCAGATGTTTCAGCTCTGCAGCCAAACCAGTCCAGTGCTGCTTAATTGCTTAATATGATAAATCATGGCTTTTGCCAGCTGCTTGCCTAATTATGTGTTTTATTCATTGTAAACATCAGCTCTGAGAGGATGGAAGAGAGGCCACACAGGGTTTCCATGGCCAATCTGATGGGCTGGAGTTCAGCAGCCATCTCTGAAGCTATATTTAGCTTGCTGTCATCGACAAGACTGACATGGACCTCCAAGAAGTTCTCTCTTATACCCCACCCTTCAAAGTGAGTACCCTCTTTGCCATTTCTTCAGGGAAATGGTGTTTCTGAATCTATTGTAGTCCTTGTCTCCCTGGGGCTTGTATATTTTCACAAAATACCATTTGGCCTCTTTCTGTGTTTTCAGTCCAGGGTCTCGGAGTTCAGGGCAGCTTTTGGCAAGCCCTGGGAGACTCCACTCTGTCATAACTCCTGCTGCAACGCATTGTGGAGGGGTTTTGTGGGTTTTACTCTAGGCCAAGCAATTCTGACAAACTGGAAAAAAAAATCGTTTCTGAAGACACTAAAGCAATTTCAGGACTGAGCAAATGTAACTTTTTTTAGCTGGAAATTAAGGGGATGGGTTGAAGGTGGTGGACACATGATGGTGATAAGCACCCAGTACACCCTGCCCTTGTGAGTTCACAGCCTGCTGAATGTGAGCAGAGGGATGCTGCCTGTGGAAGGTAAACAGGAGGAAGGGACAGTACATAACTTGGGCAGGCATGATCTTAGCCCTCCACCAAACCCATTCCCCTTGTCAGGGTGGCTGGTCCAGAGAATACCTGGTGGAAGATGCAAAACCTACTGTGTCCCACTATAATTTACTTCAAAACCACTCCCATCCAGCAGTGACCTCTGAACAGAACACAGCTTCCATCTGTAGAAATGCTATTGAGGTTCATACATATTAATGCTTATATACATACTGCTCTTCCTGATCTGCTTAATTGAAAGATAAGCTGAATTTCTTATCTTGTTCTTCTGCAGTACAAGTTGAATTTTGAAGTAGTATATTTTCTGCTGTGTTCCAAATACATTTGAATTAAATGTGGTCATAATAGTGGTGAAAGCATCAACCTCTCTCTCAAATCCATTTTATCAAGGGAAATATATAATACCATACTTTAAAGTGATCATTAGAATCAACTATTTGTGACATTCTAGTCAAGGAGAAAAGCATCCAAGCCATGCATATTAGCAAAGTAGAATATAAATGTCTCTACCTTGTTTATGAAATGCTGCAAATGAAAGGTGTTTATCTTTAGGGGATATAATATCACTTTAACATTTTTCTGCCTCTGATAGTGTACACAATAAATCGTTCCTGTTTGAATGTTGAGATCACAATTCCCTCTTGCAGATACATGATACTTTGATCAGAGGGAGTAAAGCAGAGAAATGAAGACCAGAGGTCCTCTTGCAGAAGTATGCATACAAGAATGTGCTCATAACTTCAGAACTGACTGTTAAACTTGCATGTGACAACTGAAGAAGCCTGCACAGAACCAGGTAAGTGGGCAGCTACCCTGGGCAGCAACTGCATTTTGGCTGGCTGAGGCTCACTGCACTGCAGATGAAGTGCACAGGCACCTTTGGTGTCCTTTTTGTGCTCATTCATCTCAAGTGAACCGAGTGTTGAAACCTACTTTTGAAATTATTTCCATAGAAATTCCAAAAGTTACTCAATTTTTGATGCATTTGGTGATCAACATCTATGTGTTTCCTGCCTTTTTCCTTCTTTTTTTTCCCCCTATTTCTGGAGGAGTTGAATAATTAATCATAGGAAGAGACACAGATTTTCATTTTTGTTTTAGTAAAAGAGTACTTCAAAGCAGGCACTGTCAGAGGTTTGCTGGTTGTGACTCAGATTTATGGTGGAGGCACTGCAAAGTCTCCAGGCTCTCATTTGAGCACAGCTGTATTCTCCTCATTTGGAGGTCTGGTTTCAGCTTCGCTTTTTCTCAATATAATCTTGGAAAGAATATCCTCCACCTCGGGGAATTGTGCTACTGTAATCTCTGGACAGATAGACCTTTTGTGCACGTTTTGCCTTCAGCTGCTGAGCAAAGCTCCTGGTGGCTCACGGGGCACCGTGCAGCGGGTTGTTGCAAGGACTGTGCTGGCCTTTGACACATCAGCTTGCCTCTCTTGTGTTATCTTCTGGCCCAGCAGTTCCTACCCCAGCATTTCTCAGCCCCAGCAGTGCATATGGTGTTTATATAGGCTCAGAGGGAACTCTGTTTCAAGCGTGTAGGGGTTGACAGGGCCCTTTGTGTCCTCCTTATGCTTGGCGTGTGAAGTTTGTATTGTTTCCAGACTAAGTGAAACTTGGTTGTGTTGTGTTGTCTGGAGCCCAATAAGTTGGGGTTTTTTCCCTTTTCTTTCTTTTAGAATTAAAAATTTGAAAAATGGTGTTATGCTCTTTTTAGAAGCTGAGCTGATTTATTTGCCTTCAGTGACCTTACATGGGCAGTAAATGGAGGCACTTGTGTGTGCAGAGAAGCAGAGGGTTAGACACAGGGCTGTAGGCTGAAGCCAAAGGACAACTGTGACCAACTCTAGCTTTTCTCACCCAAACTCTTCAGCTACAATAGTTTTTTAATGAAAAAATGCTGGGGTTTTTTTGTGGGCTTCAGAAGTACATTTTGGGGATGGCTTTTACTTTAAGAATTACACCCAAAAATCATGGCTATGTGGGTGATGTTCAAAACATTTACTTCAGTAACTTTGCAAACCTTTTGAATTTTAACCAGTGAAAGCAGATCGCTCATTTGCTTCCAGGCTGGGGTGGAAGCTGGGTTACCTGAGCCACAGGTGGCAACTGGGCACGTCTCTGTGCCACTCATCACCTGGTGGCAGCAGCACAGCTCCGTGCATGGCTTCTCAGATGAGTAGGGCTGGAGTCTGTGTTCATCTCTTGCATGAGCAGCAGATCAATTAAACTCTTAGGCTTTGTGACTGTGGCAAGCTCTTGAGTTGTTCATGATCTTGTATTTCTTTTATAACCATTTTTGCATATTATGCAATAGACAGCAGAAGTGTTTTGATCTGATACAGCAGAGATGAGTGCCCAGTGCCCTTCCTCATGCAGCATCCACTTGTGACTGAGCCAATTAGCTCTTCCTTTAAAAGCTGTCAGCTTTCTCTACAGAGATAAATACCCAAGAAAGGAAGAGAGAGGCAGGGGACTGAAAAAATAATTAGGTGTGGGTATGTAGAAATGCTTAGGAGGGCCTTTGAGGCAGGGAGATTAACAACTTTTTAATACCATCCTCTCTATTCCCTTGTTGTGTCTTGTTTCCTTCTATTTATGTGGAACACAGAGCCCAAGCTGCAGACTGAAAGCAGCAGAGTGGGTCAGAGAAGCCAAAAATCTAGGAGAAATTTAGCCCAGCTTGCAATGCTCTTGGGAAGCCAATGCAAGGGGAAAGCTGATCCTTTCCTTCCTCCCATTTTCTAGTTGCAAATGTTGGCCTCATCCTTCACCTCCTTTTTTCTGTTTGCCTGTCAGACAAAAGAGCCTCCTGCTCTCCCAGCAGGCTCTGGAGCAATGACTGAGACAGCTTCTCGTGGGCTTTGCCTCCAGGTGGGCACCGAGCAGGAGTGCTCTGGAAATGGGATTCCCATCTGGGGTACCCGGCAGAACACACACAGTGGTTGGGAACCTGCTCGAGCTGAGGCAGGAATAGGATTCTAATTCCCATGAGGCCGTGTGTGTTACTTGTGGGCATCAGTTTAAATTATGCCTCTTGTCTCCATCCATTTGTGGTCAAAAGAGCAGGCAAGAGGTGATGCAGAGACTCCTGGAGGAGCACACAGATTAAGGACATGCTTGTACTTGCAAGGGACCACAGCTTTGTTCTCAGGTGTATTCTCACTTCAAGGAGGTGTGTTGGTAAAGGGCCACTCTGCACGGTCAAGACTGAAGTTTCCTTCTCATTTTGAATCTCACATGAGTGTTTTTTCCTGCTGAAAGATGGTAATTCTCCTTATCACCTGGTCCCCTGAGCTCATTTCATCTTGGGAAGGAAATTAATTTAGCAGTAGTTTTAAAATTCTCTGTCTGTGGCAAATAATGTGAACAATTTAGTTACTACCAAAGCCATATATAATTAGTCCATTGTCCTACTAAGCAAAATCTTAGCACCTAGGGTTTTGATAACATCAGATAGGAAGGCTACTGACTTTCTCCTGTTCTTAATTTTTTGGTCATACACACTATCTGGTCTATTGTTTGACAGGTTGATAGCTTTCATTTCTAATGAAGAGAATCACTCTGTAAATCCATGATAACCACAGGCCTAAGATAAGCAGATTTCACTGGGTCAGTAACTCATAATAGCACTAACAAAATCAAGAAATCCAAATATCTTCACTGGTGTTTAGATGAGGTAGCAACTGTGTGGCTGAACATCTGAGCCTCCAAAAGTGCCTCTGTCTTGCTAGGGAGTCCTTGTGTTCTGGCTGATAAGTTTAAATATTCTGATTTTTTTCCTTTAAGCTCATAAAAGTGTTCCAGTCATCTTAAAGATTATTACCAGTCAACCTTTGTGTTTGCTCTCTTTCACTGGTCCGGATTCTCACAGCAAGATACCTTTTGCACAGGTGGTCAAAGTCTTCTTTCTGCAGCCAGCTCCTGCTGTTACTCTGGCAAGTGAAAAAGCTCTGAGAAGGCTTTCCTGACAAATCCAAAGCCATTTAGACTTCCAAAATGGCCTTTTCAGTTCCAAGAGAGAGCAATAATAATTTTAGCTACATGCTCCATTAGCCTAGTTATGGTTATGAACCACAGTAAAGCTAACAGCTTCAGATAATAAAAGGCAGAGTTTGAGCCTCAGGAACATTTCTAGTAGTGAAGATAATATGAATATTTATCAGAGGCCAGATTGAGCTCTTTTTAAAAAGAAGGGGGAAAAAATGCTAAATATGTACCTGAAGTAAAATACTGACTGGACAGTTTTATGCCCTGACTTCTTTGCCTCATGTTTCTTTTTAGTTCCAAACCACAGCAGATAAGGACAATGCTAAATGCAGGTTACACACAGTTTTCAAGCTGGCGTGTGGTATCACAGGTTGGACTCCTGCCCCTCTTCTTTGCCCACACTGATGGGCTCAGCCTTGCCTGGCAAACAGCATGGCACTGCCAGCCACTTCTGAGCCCAGAAAAAAAGGTGTTTCATCGTTAAATGTCTTTGTCCTGCTTCACAAGCAGCCTGCATCTCACAATGCCTTTTGAGACAGCATCTGCTAAATTAGTCTGAAAGGCTAACATAGACAGGGAAGCATTTTAGAAAGTTGTGGACCAGCTGGGGACATTTTCTCTTTCTCCCCTTTGACATCTGGTGGCATTTTGTTTCCATCCCCAGAACAGATAGGTTGCCCAGTTAATAAACTCAGGTGCAATGCAGCAGCTTGCCTGATGAAAATGAGTAATTACATTTCACTTTCCCTGACCAGAATTTTGATTGCCACTGACATGATTAATAAGATTTTCCCTGTCATTGCTTAAAGAAAGCTGTAAGCCCTAGGATATTGTTTAGTATATGGGAAATGTAAACAGGCTTTAAAGCATCATTAAGATGATGGCTAGCAAATAACTGAGGGAGAGGCATCACGAGAGGAGATGTGACATTTTATTACTGTGTCAGTGAATAAGCTGCTGGGAAAGGGAGCAAACATCCCAGTGACAAACTGGACACACAACATTGCATCGGGTGGAGCTGCAAGGCACAGAGATCATTCAGAGGAGTGGGGGGGGACTGGGAAATAAAAGGAAACCTGGGGTATCTTGGGGAGCTAATACCACTCCTCCTCTCATCATCAGAAAGCACAGACCTGGGGAGGAGTTAACTTGTGCCAGATGCTCATGTTACTCTATTCAATAACTCTCAGCTCAAATGCCATTGAACAAGCTCTAGCTGTCAGCATGCCAAGTGTGAAGGAATTTCATCAGGTTTTCAGAAAGCACTTTGTAAAAGTAAACATTTTGAGTTCTTCATGGCTGAAGATTCTAGCACAATTTGGAACTGGAATTGTGGAAAGAAGCAGGGCTCAGGGGTAAAAATGATGAGTTCCATGGTTTCCATTGATGTGTGCAGTTGTGCAGCTTTCCCACCACAAGCTGCATGTGGTGAAGTCTGTGTTGGCTCAGACACCTCCACTGGCACTTCAGCTATTCAAGCCTGGGTTTTGGGGTCCTGGGCCTTGTGACTGCTTGACTTTGGTGACCAGGAAAGGGGGCAAGCTTTGGCAGGAGCTTCTCCTGAACTAGGGGCACCCATGGGTGTGTTATGGCAGCCCATGGTTTGAATCCTGCCTGCAGCTGATGAGCTGTATCACTGTGAGGTCTCTTGTGAGGAGCAGGCAGCACAGGAGCTGATGAGGAGCTCTGCCCATTTGGCTGCTGGGTACAACCTCCCATCTGTATTGGGGTACTTGCCACCCTCTCTGCATCAAATCTGCCTTAGAACACCTGCAGTTATGTTATACTGCTTTCCTTCTTGTCTCAAACAGTACCTGCTCCTTATCTCTTGGCAAGGCAGATGAGGAGCTGTGGGTCAGTGTAGTCAGTGCCCTCCTGTTGTCCCTGTCAGGGGAAATTCCTGTTTACCACACAAGGAAAAAACAGCGGTGTGTTTGTTCCCTAGTGAGAATCTTTTCTCAGAAACTGGTCCTTCTGGCACATGATGTAAGCCAGCAGGTAAAGGCTCTAGACCAAGAGGTCCTTCCTTCTTGACCTGCCTCACCTCCCACTTCTTTCTGACTCCCAGGCTCTCATCATCCTACTCACCCCCTTTGTTGTCTCCACCTCCAGCCACTTCCCTGTATCCCTCTGCCCAGCTGCTGCAAGACCTTCTCTCACTTCCTAATGTAAACAATTTGCTCCTCCTCCTGCCACCCCTGCCACGTCCTCTGTCCCACCAGCCTTGGCACTTGCTCTCCTCAACTGCAGCCAAACAGGTTAATCCTTCAGGACCTCTAGGGTCATTGAAAAGACATGGCAAAGAGACTCTACCAAGGGTCTTGGCTGTTCCTAAGGTGCCTGGTTTTTCTGGGGTGGATGGAAGTCCCAGAGAGGTCACTGGCATCTGCTTCTATGTGGGACAGGAGCCAGTCAGGAGCAGGTGTGTGCCCTGCTAGGACAGTCTTCAAGGAAATCTTTAGTTAGTGAGACCTTGCAATTTTTTCTCAGGATGTGGTTCTCCAGGCACCCTGGATTTGCAGCTCTGCATAGGTAGGAGGCACCCCAGAGCTGGTGGGATTGGTGTTCAGACCTCCAGGTGGGTCACACGTGCAGTCAGAAGGACTGGAGGGACAAAAGTGTTACAGGAAAAAGTGCTAGAAATTTTAATGCTGGAAAATAGGTTTTTCATAGTCTTGTTTTTGTCAAAAGAGAAAGAGCAGCTTGGGTTTGTTTTTTCCTCCAGAAAACAAGGAGAAAAAAAAAAAAAAAAAGGCACGAGCAAATAAATCAATAAATAGAAATTCAGGCTGTAACAGCCAGAATATGAATCTGCAGCCTGAACAGACAAGAGCTGCCATTCCTCACTGTGGCACCTCATAATGAGGATTTTGGACAGTGTTAACAATATCAAGTATACTTGGGAAACCTGTCAAAGAGATTGCATGTCAGCTGTAGAGCAAAATACAACTCCAGCCTAATTGTGGGCCTCGAGGAGGAGCCTCATGAATATGTACAGTTGGTTGAAAATACTCTGTGACGCCCAGCTAATTCTTAAAGATGTAGATAACTGTGCAGTCATGGTGAAGACTGATAAAATGTATGATTTGTTGGGAATGGGAAGCTGCTTGTGAACGTTTGAGCTGTTAGGCACATGGAAAGATATGAGAGGGTTTTCTGCTCAGTAATAACATTCTTCTTCCAACTTCAGCTATGGTGGCTCCACGATGCCTCCAAGAAATTTCTCTGAATTTCCTGTGCCAGATAAAACATTTCTGATAAAATAACAGGCTGCCTGTGGGAGCACTTTAAAAATAGCTGTGTAAAACCAGAAACAAAATACTTGGGTAAAGAAAAGTATTTTCTTTACCGTTCATCATTGGATGAGACAGACATAGCTGGTGAGGTGTGTGCATGGGTGTGGCAGGGGCAATGGATGTGACTGACACAGGGGGAACTGGAAAACTTAGGAAGGAGGTTGAAGAAGATGCAATTTCCTCAACCTGTCTGTGCTTCTTGTGGTAGGGCAGAGGAGAATCCCTCCTCACTGCACCCTTCAAGTGACTAGAATAGTGAATAGCAATAGGAAATGCAATAGTTAATAGGAAATGCAGAATTCTTTTGAAATGTATGTAGTGCATGTTCAGAAAGCAATCACACTCAGCTCCGCTGTAAAGATGAGTTGCAACAGCCCTGCAGTACTTAATTCTTCTGAAAACATTTGTGACTATTTCATATTAATGTCTTAAAGACTTTTTTTGTGCATGCTTTGATTACCAAAATGCAGAAGTGAGGGATGAATAGATAAAAATGTTGATAAATAATGCTATGGGAAGATGAAGTGTACTAGAATATTCTCAGCTGAAATGTGTCAGCCAAAACTCCTATCAGTTTAAGCTCTTCTTGAATAACCCTTTGTATTTATTTTTTTTAACCATTCCTTGTACGTTGTATTATAAATTCATATTTTTCTGGAACAATCATGCAAACCTCCCAGTAAATAAACATTGTAATATCTCAGGATGACAGCCAGTAGCTAGGAGAACACACTGCAATTTGCCTAGTTTTGAAGAACTTTTGCAGCCCAGGTTTTGGGGGGAGGTTGGACAATTTCTGCTTGCTGGGTTAACTGTTGGCTGATATACTACTCTGTTTCTCTGAGGAGCTTTTCTGGGAATAGGATATACTATATTTGGCTTTTCACAAGTGGGACTGACAGGTTTAAGGTGTTGCTCTGGGTGACTTGTGCCTGCCACACTGGACGTTCCAGGGTTTTCAGCTTTACTGCTTTGTGGAGAGGAACACACCACAGCTCTCTGGGGTTTGCTCTTCAGTCTGTGGCTGGTGTGGAAATGACAACCCAGGGGGCTGGGGACCATGCAGGTCAGCACAGAAACGAGCCACTGAAGCTGTGGAAAAGATGGTTGTGCTCTAAATGTTCTTTGATTTAGTACATTTTATCTGGCTTCCTTGAAACAACAGTCCTGGAGCTGTGAGGGAGGGAGGAACACTTCTTCAGCTTCTAGGAAAGCACTTGAATGCTTGTGTAGAAGAGCACAGCTAAACTGAGAGAAAAAATCATTCCTCAGCAGGCTTGAAAGCAGGTGGCTCCTGTCACAAGTACCAGATGTGCCACTGAGCATTCTCCTGTAAAACCAGACATCAGCACAGGGCCCCAGCTCTGCTTTTCCTTTAACACGTCTGTGGGGTTCAGCTGGCTGCACCTTGCACCACCTGAATTTGGGAGACAGGAGAAAATCTCACCTGTAAAGGGATTTCTGTCTTGCTCTGGACTGTTTTACCCTTCTACACCCTTCCCAGCTGTTTCCTTGCCTGTGTCTCTGCTCGTGGTGTGTGAGGGGTGCACACTGCCTGCCTCTGCACGGTGTATTTGGGGATTCAGGGTCTGGTTTGTCAGGTTGTTCTTTGCCAGGGTGAGCCTGGTTTTGAAGGTGGCCCTTTACCTGCATGGCTGGTGGAGAGATAGTGACTCCAGTGTCGAGTGATAGCTCCTCTTGTCTGAATATGTCCTTGGGAACACTTTTCCTTGTCTGACACATACCAATCTGCATCTCTGCTTCCAATGTGCTTGCTCTAATAGAAGTAGTATGCCTCATCAACATAATTTCAGGATACCTCAAAGAAGAGGTCTTCTTTTTTCTCCTAAGCTGTATCTACCTTGGTTATTGGGCAAACACCCTCATCCTTGCACTTGCAGTCTGGATATTATCCTCAGGCTGAGTGTCTCTGCAAGTGCTCACATCCAAATGTCCACCTCTTTCAGATTCTTTCAGTGCAGCTTCTTCACATTTCTGTCTGTCTATTCTCCCTCCTAAGCCTGTTATCCAGATTTTCAAATGTCTCATTATCCAAAGTTCTTGCTCAGATGCCTCTATGAAGTTTGTTATCCTGGCTCTCTGTTTTGAACACGCCAGGTCTGTCTATCCACCCCACCAGCAGTTTCCCTCCTCTCTTACAGTGCTATTCCATTCCTTTCCCAGGCATCATCTCTCATTTACTGTCAAAACATCAGTGCCTGCCCCAACAGAATCTCCTCCCACTCTCTCTCCCACCATCACTCACGTTCAGTTTTGTCACAGACACTTATGTGTTGGAAGGAGCTTCTCAAAGGCATCCAGAATGCTTCTTTCTCATCCCTGAAAACTTTCTGAGCAATCACTTTCACTCTGACACCTGCAACAAGCTTAGAATGGGAAAGTGGCTGGGATATGGAGAGGAAAGAGCACTCTCTGTTGCATCGACCAACACTTTCAGGTTGCTTCTACCTTTGTTTATATTTAAGGGCAAGTGTCAGAACACACGAACTGGCTTTTGTGCCAGTAGGTTGCTTAGGTCAGTGGTTAGTTCTCTTAAGAACAGCGTTCATGCCAACAAGGACAGCAAAGAGATATCCAAACACCCCCCTCCCCTGATATATCCTGAGAGCTGCCTGTTGTTCCCTCCAGCCCTCAGCAGCAGGCTGGCCTCCTTCTCACAGCAGCCTGCTCTGCCAGGCAGCATCCTTGGCTCAGAAAGCCCTCACTTAGGTTTCTGACTGCCTACCACTCCAGAAGCATTAGCTCACTAGGCACAGATGTGGATGGAAGTGGGAAGGAAAGGGGTGTGTGTGGAAGCTGCAAGGCAGCTGCCCCTGTCCTCCACTGTTATCACCAACCCTATCATATCCTCCTGTGTCACACGGTGGGGCTTGGGACTGCAGTCCCCAAACCAAGCAGGCTGTGTGATCAGCCCTCTTCCACCACCCTTGTTCATCTGTGTCTTCCCCCAGCCTTGCATAACAGGGGCCATAGCAGCCCTGGGACTTGTTGAAAAGTGCAGCTTTCACAATCAGTTAGAGGAGTTTGCTTTTTATAGACCAAACCATTTCTAAGGTACTTCTGCTGTGGAAGTAAATAAATAAACATAAAAACCCACAGAGATGGAGAAAATAGTCTCCTTTCCTTTTAAAAAATCACTCTTCTAAAAGAATATTTGTTAATAGTATGTATTTAAAAATGGACAAATGTTGGATGCTTGAACAAAGTGCCTCTAAGAACATGGTACTGTAAACCTTAATTTCAAAAACTTTTAAAAACACTTCATTTGTTTATGCCTGTGTAGCTCAGTGGTAAATTTTTACATCTGGGTCACTTCTCAGTAATCCCAAGTCCACTCAAAGCTGTCATGCTATGATACTGCCCTGAATGTCCACGTGCAGCCCCAGGCAGAGCAGTCTGCTCGATTTTTCACAGTAGCTGTGCTAACACACCTCTTTCCTGCAGGTTTGAGCAGCCCCTTCCTCCAGCACTTCCAGGGACGGTGACATCTTTGGAGCAAGGTAGTAAGTCTGACTCCTCTGAGCCATCATGGTCATGGCTGAACAGTGGTTGAAACGTCAGCCTTCATCAGCTCTGGTTCTGAGATTTCAGTACTGGGCTGAGAACCCCAAAAGAGAATAAACATGGTTAGCAAAATACGTGCTAATCATCTGAATGCCTTAATTACCTTGATTAGTCCCAACCATGAGCACAACCCTGCTTATCCTGCAGTGCCTGGTGGCATGGCTAGGTGGGTCTGAGTCAGATGGCAGGGAATGGAGTGTAAAGGCTTCTCTTCACACTGAATATGCATCAAGCCTTCTGCTCCACAAGGAGTCTGTATCAGGTCATTGGGAGCAAGAAATAACACTATGAGGAGGAACTGAGATGATCTGGGCTTGTCACTTAGGAATGGGATAACAGGGAGGCATATGATGCAATACAATCCTCTGGTGAACCACATAAAGTGAATGGGAAGGGATCAATCACAAAGCTCCTCAGACAAATTTTCATGGGCAGAAAGTTAAAAAAGAACAAACAAAAATATTTTTCTTACATATGCACATTTAAGCCAAGGATCCCAGGGTCTTCCAGAGACCACCTGACAGTGCCTTTAGCAGGGGCTCAGAGAAACACATGCAGGAAAGGTCGGTACATGGCCATAAATCACAACAGACCAGATGTAATCTATGTCTCAGAAAATCTTACCCACCGTCTGCTGGAAGCTGGAGGACTGTCCCAGAGGATCCAGGGCTGGCTGATTATCTGGATTTTTCAGTCTTACCCTCAGCATCTGCTTCTGGTTACTGTGGAGACTGGATGATGGCTTGGAGGTACCTCTGCTCTGACCCAGTGCAGTTGTTCTTACACACTGACAAAGTTGCATTTAGATTAAAAGCTGATGTTAGTGAAATCTCAGTGCCTTTGGGTCCATAGCCTCGATGTTTGCTCCCAAGGCAAGAAGTACAGTTCGTGTTAAAATATTTTTGATATACGTAGACAGGGATTTGTTGGTTCTAGTGGTTTCATGTCAGAGCAGTGCCTGTTTCAGTGCAGATCCCCAAACATTCTGTGGCTCCAGGGAACCAGGCACAGAATAGGCTGTGCAGGGTTTTAACTTGAAATGGAGATTTCTTCCTAGAATGAATTACTCTTCCAGTCTGAAGGCAGTAGAAGTTGGTGCCGAGTTTTTGGATATGCCTCAGTGCTAGAGCCATATGAACTCTGTGAATATATTGCTATATGAATTGAAGTTTCATATTGTATTTTTGTTGGCAACTGATATCCAAAGGAGAGACAACACAGTCTAGTATCAATGTAAAGATTTCTTTATATAGCTTAAAGCTGTCTTCTGAAGCATATTTTATTTTTAACATTTCATTAGCTGTCTCAAATACAGACTGTGGCAAAATGCAAGAGAGAAACAAGCCCACGTGTCTCCTGTCCTGCCCCTGTGCTTTTGGGGTGCTGCTGGGAGCTGGCACCCCCCTGCACTCAGAGGGATCTGAGGTGGATGAGGGCACCCCAAACAGCTTCATAGGCAATAATGAACCTGAATGTTGGCTGTGCATTACCTGCAACATTAAAAGCATACAAGGGTTCTGCCAAGGGAATTAGAAATAGATGAAGAATTGGAAGTATTTCAGAAACTCTCCACACAGAAAGCCTGGGGGCTCATCACGGCTGTCAAGTTTACTGAGGATTCTCCAGAGTACTAGTAACACTTTTCTTTTTTAAAAAATAATGCATAAATAAGCTTTCCCTGAGCTCCCCTTGTAAAGGTGTTGGTGCCCCTCATCCTGATGGCAGGTATCTCTGAGGGAACTCAAAAGCTCAGCCCCGTGTGCCTTGTCACCTGGCTTTGTTCTGTGACATCCCCCTCACCTCCTGGAAATCTCTGGAACACAGGGGATGGCAATCCAGGGGTATTTCCAGCCCTTACCTACAGAGGAAAGGGGTCTGATCCCACTTTGAGCAGCCAGACAAAACCCTAGGATGAGCTGCCATGAGGACCTGGGGGGTAGCAGGAGTCCTTTCCTCTGTTCTCTTGCATTAAACCTCTTCAGCAGCCTGTTTAAATGCTGTTAATTACCAGTGAGCTGCTCATTTGCCATTGTGCTCCGTGTGCCACCTTCTCAGTGGGCTGCAGAGCAGTGTTTCACCCATGAGTGTTTCACCATGTCTTGGGCATCTTTCTCCACAGAGAGTAATGTGTGGTTTGCAACTGCTCTCCTTGCAGCACCTCTGCATCTATCCTAGTTCCCCAGCAACTCTACCTGGCCTTTGTGAGTGATTTATAACTTTGTTAAGCATTTTATAGATTTTACAGTATTATAGTTTTATAAGGTAAACCTGGTCAAGGAAAAAGATCTCTGCCAGCCAAGCCCAGACTACCCTGGGGTTTTGTTTGCAGGTGAGAGGTGCTGTGGGCTCAGCTCTTTGGGGCAGGAAGAAGGACATCTGCTGAGCTTTAGCCTGTGGTTAAGCTGCTGCTGAGGGGCAGGCAGGGGAGAGCATCCTTCCTCCAGCAACTCAGCACCCTCTCCTTAAACCTTCCTCCAAGGTGATCCTCTGGTGGAGAGGCTTACTTAGCTGCTGGTGGGTAATGGCAAAGACTTAAGAGATTTTAAAACGATCCCTGCCACTGACTGGCTGCCTCAACACAGTAGGAAATTAATTTTCCTAATCACTATTAGTTTGTCACTTGGCATGGCAAGGCTAACTGCAAGTTCAAATCTGTATATAGCCTGGAGCTTGACCTGACCCCTATAGCTCTGTAATTTTTATAATGCTTTGAAGCTTCATTATTTGGCTGTTCCTATTCTATTCTATTCTATTCTATTCTATTCTATTCTATTCTATTCTATTCTATTCTATTCTATTCTATTCTAT
>JANHGL010002166.1:0-10662 GCA_024611195.1 Ceyx melanurus
TTTCCCGGTTCACTGCAGTGACCTCCCCCACTCTGTATCTCATGGGACGGGACCCCGCTCTGGGCACAGCCGCTGCTCTCGGCCTGGCAACGCCCCTGGGCCCGGCTCAGCAGAGCGCGGAGCCCCCTCCCGTAGATGCACGGGGGAGGATGAGGCAAATGCTCGAGGGGGTCCCAATTTTAAGCAGAGCTCTCCTCCTACTTTTCTTCTGTTATTTTACTGCAGTAACCTCCTCATTTTCCTGGGACATATTCCCATCCCAAAAACAAACATCAGTCCTTAACGGCCTTTTCCCGGGACTTATCCCCGTCCCCCAAAACACCATACCCTCCGTCATTGGCTGTATGGAGATAGGTTTAGGGGAAGCTCCAGTTTTTTTCCCCAAAATTGCTTCGCAGGACTCTGCGTCTCACACATACACCCGCTCTGTCCCCACAATCCCAGCCGCCCAAATCCTATTTAACAGTCACTTTTCCTACCTGGGCCCTGTGCAAAAGTATGGTCGGCTGCCGCAGTTCATTTCGCGGAGCTCCCCTGTCCCTTCTGTTCACGAGTTGTCACCGTCTGTTGAGACGGCGGGGGAAGGAAAAACCCCAAGGCCCGCTAAAATGAGCGGGGCGCCTTCGTACAGCACTGCCTCCCCCGCCAGAGCCATGAGGCTTGCAAACCCGGACAAGCCCACAGATTGCGAGAAACGCGCTCACGCTTAACATTCATTATAGGACAAAAATCCGTACAATTAAGAAATGCAGACCTGGGTGCACACCTAAAATGCCCGTGTGCACACCCACCCGCCTGGCTCTCAGGTACTTCATACAACTCCGGCCTAGCAACAACCCGCCCCCCACCAGCTCCCCTCTGCACCATTCTGCCCACACGCCTTCTCAGGACACAAACACAGCCCGACTCCCACCAGTTCTGGCCACGGTACCCGGGAGGGGGATCAGAAGTTCACAAGCTACCCGTCCTCCTGGCTTTTTATTTTCCCCTGAAAGCTACTAGGAGAGAAAGAGTAAGAGGGGGGAAAAAAACCAAGCAAACAAACAAAACCACCAGGCTAACAGAAATATAAAATCTTACCTAGAGAGCTTCCTTTACTCCTCAACCACCCCTTCTCCCTTCCCTGGTAGAAACAAAAAAACAATCCCCACCCCACACCTTTTATGGGCTCTCCAGCCAGGGCTCAGCTGAATTAACAACACCTGAAGCCAGTTTAATGCAGCTGTGCTCACACAACCTTTCCTGCACCAAAAAGTACAGAGATTGATAAAAAAAAGCAAGAGGGAAAAAAAAAATAATAAAATTCTCCACTGTTTATTTTGCTCTTTCCCCTCAACCCCTTATATTTATGCATTTAACAATATGCTCTCTGGAAAAAAAATGTACAAGAACTACACTTGCCAGCTTCACAGCTAAGAGATAACGGCAAGGGGATCTTTTTCACATGTGTTGACAGTTGTAACTAATTTAGAGTTAACCAGGTGTAGTCAGTTTGCAGGAATCAGCTAACATGGATTAAATCCATCATATAAAGGAGTGTAACAAAGTTTGAAGACTTGTGCAGAAGTAGTGTTAGCATGAAAAGCTAGGAGGCTTTCAGTTGCATTACCAGAGATTTTTTTCTATCTCAGTGGCATGATCTATTAAAATCCATAGGCTTTGCAGAATTTTGATTTGGGGGTGGCAGTCACATCTCATTTGCTTTCCTTTTGTTACTGCTTGGAGTATTCTATATGCTTTTTATCTTGTCTGAATTACTGAGTAGACTTAAATACCCTTTTTAGCAGAATTTATAATATATTTTTTTTTACAGAATTACATATTTAGAAAACATTTAGCCCTGTGCAAGCATAGGTGTGGTAAACATTTGGTATATGACAAGCTAAAACATACCAGCTTTCTGCTAAGTCATGGGACTGTCACTAAGGCTTCATAAAAGTGAAAGTTACTGTTAAAGAAGCAGAATTTAGTCACTTAACTCTAAAGTAGTTTTTCTCTCCATACAGCACCACTTGCTGCTGCCAGTCTCTGGCTAACACTATAGTCTATATCTTATATGTCTATAAACCCATTCTAGGAACAACCATCTTCAGAATAATGTTAAGTCAAGTAAAGTGAGGCAAATTGTCACACCAGGTAGAAAAGTAATTTCTAGCTCAGACTACAGTATGAAAATTTAATACTCATATATTTCTTGTGCTTTGGTTTAGAAAGTAATCCCACTCTTCCCTTTTCTTCAAGAATACTTGTATATTTGAAATTTTTAACTATGTACAATAAAAAGAAGATAGTGATAGCAATTGTATACCTAAAAAACTCCAAACAAACCAGCTTATGTGGTATTCAGTATATTGTTGAATGTATCACATTAACTGCTTTCATAAAATAGATGAGATAGATAAAAATGACAACAACAAAAAAAACCCCAAACAACACCATTAACATGTGACCCTTCAGCTGTATGTCTCTGAAATGGAAATCTGATACAAGAGTGTTAGCAGATATGTAAAATGCTTGGAGTTATATTGCCAGACAAAAAAAAAAAAAAATTTTAAAAAGCAACAACAAAACACTGAAACAAAACATCCTTCAAAGGTTTTGAATGTTACAATAATTTGGAATCACTGACCCCTAAGGAAACAGCAAGAACAGGCTAAAACTTTTGCTCATACAGACTGCGAAGTCTAAACTAGATGCATTTTACTTAATGAGAATCTAGGTGTCTAAAGCCAGATTCTGATCTTCCTTGCATGAACAAAAAACTATGGTACCAGCAGGCCTATTTATATCCACATAACAAATCAGAATCTGGTCTGATGCATTTAAAATAATTGAATTTATCACTAATGTCTTACTTTGCCTGTTACAAAGACTGTATTTTTTAACCTCGTTTCTGTTAGTCATTACCAAAGACATTATAAATACAAGATCCCTCAGAGAGCCATCTGTGGAACCAGATACTATCCAAAGAGGACCTCCCTGCAGCATCATGATTGTTTATGCAGTGTAATGAACAGTAATGATAAGATTTTTCCTATTTAAACTCAGAAGCAATACAAGAGCAGCATAACAATATCCACACCACAACAGAGATTTTCCATGCTTCTCTCGATGGGTCCTCACTTCTAGCTGGTACCCATTGCCTTTAAGCATAGAGTGTGAGGAGTCATGAACTCCCACCTAAGGTCTCCAGAAGCCCAGGTAGAGGAGGACAGATAACCCCCTGTACCTGTCAGTTTGGAGACAGCCCTGGCTCAAGTTAGATATAAAAAAGGGTTCACAAGCCATTATTTTAATTTATACCAAGCCATAATTGCAGGCATTAATTTCCACACTGTGCTGCAGCATAAGGGGAAAGTCACATTCCTCCCTTTCTGCAGAAGTGGGCTTGGAGCACTTCTGACAGCAGGACACACCAGAGCTTTCTCTATCTTCCTAACACTGTAACGGATTTATGAAGACAAGGGGATACTTAGTTTTGAAGGGGCTGGGAAGGCTAGAGCAAACATACCTGCCAACACTAGGCTCCTAATTTAGGAGGCAAGTCTTCCTATGCCTGCACCATAGATGGTGAAGAGAAAGAAGGTCCCCTAAGAGGACGCTGAAGAGCACCAACATTAGATTGGGGAAGTATAAAATAGGTGTATAAAAAGGTGGCATTCAGTAACTCAGCCTTCTCTCTGTCCTCAGTCACCAGGGCACCCACTTCATTCAGCAGGAGGCCCACATTGCCTCTAGACTTCCTTTTGCCTCTAACATACTTGAAGAATCTTTTCTTGTTGTCCTTGACCTCCCTCGCTAGCTTGATTTCAAGGGAAGCTTTAGCTTTCCTTGTTGCATCCCTGCATCCTCTGACAACCTCCCTGTATTCTTCCCAGGTGGCCTGTCCCTCCTTCCATGTTTTATATATTTCCCTCTTCAGCTTAAGTTGAAAGCTTAAAGTCCCCACGGGACTTTTCCAAGCAGTTCCCTGAGCAGGCCAAGATCAGCCTTTCTGAAGTCCAGGGTAGCAATCCTGCTTGTGGTCCTGTACCTGCTGCCTGCAATTCTAAACTCCGCCATCTCATGGTCACTACAGCCAAGGGTGCCTCCTACCTTCACACCCTCAACCAGTCCCTCTTTGTTGGTCAGTACAAGGTCCAGCATCACTTCTCTCCTTATCAGCTCTTCTAACACCTGCATTAGGAAGTTCTCATCAATGCTCTGGAGGAACCTACTGGACTGAGCGTGTCTGGCTCTGTAGCTTTCCTAACAAATGTCAGGGTAATTACAGTCCCCCATGACAGCCAGAGCCTGGGATTGTGAGGCTACTTCCAGCTGTTTGTAGGAGGCCTCATCAGCTTCCTTATCCTGATCAGGTGGCCTGTAGTAAACACCTGCTACAATGTCTGCCATAATAGTCTCCCCCTTAATCCTCACCCACAAGCTTTCAACTTGTTTCTCAGACTATTTACAAAAAGGGCAGTTCCTCCTACCACCATCAGCAGCATCTGATATAGTTTCTATGAACAGAGGACTCCAAAGTCACAGAGAACTCCCCATTCTGCACTGGACTGCATCCAGCCCTGCTCACCCTCTACTAAAACAGAAATACAGCTATTACCAGACATAATCAGCTAACATCATTACCATCAAGTACTTCATATGCTCTGGGTTTATACCTGAGCATATCTAGTTTGTACAGCTATACCAACATTTCTCATCAGCTGTAGCATGCTTTCCACTTACAAAATCTGATCCATTTTGCTGAACCCAGACAGTGTACAGTTCTGTAGCAATCCTAAAAGAATATTATCCACAGTCACTTGACACTATATTTTAGTCTTTCTCATTCACAAAAGAGAAAAAAAAATGAGTAAATAAAATTGTGGCAAATAAACGTAAGTTTTTAAATTACAATCATTCCTATAAACTGCTTTTGCATTCACAGATCAAAATCAATATAATTGATTCTTGTTCCATAAAACCATTTGTTTTGGTTTTCTTTGCTCTCTCATACACTAAGTAAACTTAAAATGCATTAAGGAATTTCAGATAACTGGCTCTGTCAATACAGCATGAAGGATGAGGAAAAAAAAAGTAGAAGAGTAATATATTTTTCACAAAGTATTGGATCCCATGAAGAAGTTAATGATGTTTGCAAGGGAGAAAATGTGAAGACCAAAAGTTTTCAAGTTGCTGAGTGATAATAATGGTGCCACCTATTGTGCATCCATCACACTGAAGAGTTTGACACATATTTCTTATTACTCTTTTCATGCATTTTCTTTATTATGATTAATAGTGGCATTGTACTCTCTGAAATAGCAGCCCATCACACAGAAAAAGGTGTACTAAATTAAATTCAAATAACAACTTTGATCTCAGACACGCATGGATAAAATACAGAAAGTTTAAAACAAAAAGCCAGGGTGAAATACTAATTTCTGAGATGAAGGTCCACAACAAAGAAAGAGCAGAGAAAAAGGATGAGGGAGAAAATGCATGGCTTGTACACAAGCACCTTTCTGAAGCATTCGTTACTCAGATTTATTTTTCTCACTCTACATTTATTTTAGAAACTGGGGAGGCTTAAGATGTTTTTTCTTTTGTTACATTTGAAGGAAATGGGGGGAATTACACTAGTTAAGATAATTAAATTGTCGTAAAAGAAGGAATAAAGGTGA
This sequence comes from Ceyx melanurus, assembly GCA_024611195.1. Taxonomy (NCBI): domain Eukaryota; kingdom Metazoa; phylum Chordata; class Aves; order Coraciiformes; family Alcedinidae; genus Ceyx; species Ceyx melanurus. Next base: position 5,667 of record JANHGL010002166.1, read on the forward strand.
TATATAGCACCTGCCTGCCTCTCATAACCTCAACATGCTACTGTGGTCTGTTTTGTCACCTAATACAAAGTAAAAGTGCATGGAAGTGGACATAACCTCCTTTTGTTCATCATGGGTCCTTAAATATTTTGACTGAAGCACCTCTTCCCTTTTTCAGTGAAGGAAGGAAGCCAAGTTATCATGGAGACACTCCACCAGAGCCTTCTGGTCTGCTTCCAAACCCCTTCAGGTGACCAAAGCAGTGTAAAGATGTTTTAGAGCAAGCATGCTTATGCAGACACATTTTATTCTGCTGCCTAGGAGGATCAAGTTGTTACTATGTCTCAAGTAACAAGCTCTAACCCTAACTTCAACTCCTCAGAGACTGAATTTAACAGGAACATTTTTAGGGTGCACCCTTTGCTCTGACTCCACAAGAAAAAAATAAGGGGGAAAAAAATCCCCACTTCCCTCAGAAGAGTGGGCATAATAACTACACACATAAGTGTCATAATCTATATTTAATGATTGGAAACCACTCTGAAATATCTGGACATGTCATACACAAATAGGAATGAGAAATTGCTGCTAGAACTCACAGGGGAACCTGTGCAGCCCCACAAGCTCCTGGAAATGCAGAAGCTGAACCATGCTGCGGCTTCCCCAACACGGGAGCATAGCTCCACAAATCAATTACCCAGCCTCTTGCAGCAGTCAACATGCTTGCTATTCTTAATGGAAAGCATCTAAGGGATTGGAGATAGCAGACTCATTTCTGGATCAGCTGAGCTGCATGCCAGCAGCACAGTGAAGTAAAGGCTCAGCAAAGCCTGATACCTTTTCTGTACTGGTTGTGCTGTTAGAGATGCACATGATTTCTAAATGTGCTTGAGAGCAAGTTCAGTCCCTACTGGGTTGTTTGGTTTTTGTTTGTTTGGGTTTTGGGTTTTTTTGTGCAGTTACAAATGTACATAATAATATTGCTTAGGACTGTTCAGAAAAACTGAATTATCCAAAAGTTATATCACAATCCAGTGAGGCAGCCCATAGTATAGTTAAGAGATCAGATTATGATTTAATTTTAAATGACAGTAATATTACATATTTTTTCATTGTTCCTATTAAGGAATATTGGCATAGTTATTCTTGTAAATTCCCCTTGACTAACCCAAAATGGTCTTGATGGACTTGAAGAAAAAAGCCAAGGCAAAATAACTCAGAAGAGTGGGAAAGTACAAAAATTCATCTAGTTTTTTGAGTGGCAGTACCAAGAGAGATAGGGACAGTTGGTTAATGTTTCTTCCTGTTACATTATGTAAAATCCAGACAGCCATAAACTCCAGGGGAATTAAATAGTTAATGTTCCACCCATACCAGTAATCATGCCTTCACATATTCAGAGAGTGTATAATTCATCAACAAGTGTTCTGAGAGTAGCCCAACACTTTTTAATATTTACTGGAATATCACTCATATCTCTTTTAAATTATTTTTCCAGAGTTTAGCTATCAGGCATTATATAGGATAAAAAGCATGATAGCTAATAAAAATTTTAAAATATTCAATAAATTACTTTAATAAACTTTCCTATGCATAACTATGTTGTATATAGTGACTTAAAAAGACCTAATCCTCCAGGGCTAAAAACCATCTAACTTTGAGGGCAGCTCCTTTCTGTCTGTGAGGTGAAAAAGTCTTTATTCTGACCAAGCTTCCCAAAAACATGTCACTTTCAATTCATATTTCATTCGGTGTTTTAGATCACTGATTCCAGGCTATATTTAGTCTATTTCTGTGATGTAAATTTCTTGTTTATGGGATGAAGGAGGGAGGAAAAGCTTCTGTTTCCAGTAGTTTATATTTATTGCTTTGGTGTATTTATCTTCTGTTTAAATGAAAAGCTTTAGCATTCTTGGAGGCCTTGTGTTTTAGAAGCTGTCCCAATGAAGAATGCAAAGCCACCTTCTACATCATGTTTTAAAACAGGTAAGAAAAGAAGAAAACATTGCACTGTGAAAATCAGCAGAGTTTGCTAAGAACACAATACTGTATTTTCCCCATAGGCAAGAGCATGCTACACTCCAGACACCAGCCACAACTCCCAAGAAAATCCCATGAAGTTGTGAGGTGCCAAGCAGAGCTGATGAAGAAATTCTGCTGATTGAGAAGTAGACCAGCAGATAAAAGAAAAATCAATATCTGAGCATCAGTATGGTGTATTAAAAGCAATATCTCATCTTGACACCTTGACTGAGGGTTTATTTTGGGCAAATACTACCATTATTTTTCCCCTTTCACCCAAAATTAACCCCTGATGTAAAGTTATACTTTTCCATGTTGTCCAGTATGGTTGACTTCTGGCTCAGCTCCAGTCGTAGCCATATTGCTTCTTTCTTTTGTGAAGGCTACTACTGTCCTGTTTTCTGCAAAGACTTTTATATAATAAGCTAAACATGTATTAGTATCCATTATATCATATATACATATATATATGATGTATATCAGATGCTAGTTAACTACTGTGACTGTGATACTCAGATAAACAGGTATTTGTGCTCCAGGGGATTTTTTTCCTCCCCTCAAAGATACAGATTGCTTTATCCTTCTCACAAAATACTTCATCAGCAAACACTTCATAGGTGGTCATTTGTTGCTCCTTAGAATTTCTAGCTCACCCTGCAACAGGTTCTCCACCTTCAATATTTAAAAGCCAAGCCCTTGAGCTGAAAGCACTCCTAAGTCTTTTCAATGAGCTGAACCACGGGTAAAGATTTAATCTGATGCTAATTCCCATTTTCATTAAAATCAGTTATTCCACAGAAAAACCCACATATTCCAAGGGAATTGATGTCAGATAAACCATTTCTCTACTGCTCAGATAACTGACAAAGGAAAAGAGCAGTTCAAAACATTCTTTAAACAGATGACTGGCTTCTAGTTTTGTAGCATGTTAGACAATTTCAATGGCTTCTGGTGGAAGAGTCCAATGACCTCTCTCAGTTGGGAAACAATTTTAGCACAAACAAAAAGTAGTCAATGAAGGACAAAGGAGGGTAATAACACCCATGGAGTACTTGAACCTGCACAAAAACTTACATAGAGAATGTAAATCTGATCCTACTGTAGCTTAGTAAAAAACCTAAGAAATGTTTTTCATCCATGAAGTTACTCCTATCATTTCTGTATGATTGGATATACAAGTGGTGGGATTTAAGAATATTTATTCTGATGTTTGTTTACAACCTGCTTAATTTAGGGATTGTGCAATAAAGGAATCCTCAGCATAAACTTTTTTTTATCTGTTGATTTTAAGAGCTCTGTTGATGTCAGCACAGACTTGTTCACTCATTCTTAAGTCAGAGAAAAATGTACAACTGAAATTCCTAACTACTCAGAGATACAGCACACCATAAGTAGTCTATCACAGGCTTGATCAATATGTAGATCAGGTAGCAGTCCTCTGCATACTGGTAAAAGTCACTTAAGAAATGAAAAATGTTCATTTATACCAAATTTCTACATATGAACTAGAAAGAAACCTGTAAATCTGTTGGTTTGAGTTTTCTTTAAAAAAAGACCTCATTTGCACATGGGTTATTAACATTACCAAGACTGACAACAGAATTTATGTTGTTAACTGTTAGATATATCAATATCCTTAGGAAAATACTGCATCTGTGATCATCATTCTAATTTCTCCAACCGACAGTGTTGATGGAGTTTCAGATGGGCAAATGCAGGTAAACACCTTCTACTTGCATCACATTTGAACCACAATAGAACCTACTGCTTACTGCCTAGCATGAGATGTGAGGGAAGCAAATTAATTATTTTAAAAAATAATTTATCTGTATTTCAGGCTTACACTTTGTGTAATGACCAAAAGCAACAACCTATGCATTTGCAGCTGTATAAAAATGCCAGAGAAATGGTATAGCATGTACCAGCTGCAAAAGAGTACCTGAAATGTAATATGCAACATGTAACTCCACAATTAATTTCTATTATTAATTTCCCATAACACTGAAAATAAAGTTGATCTTTCAAAAGTATTTTAATTCATTAAATATATATATCATAGGTTAAATCTACAATAAGCAACCCACTATCAACATTTTAGATATCAAACCATGTCTTTGGCCAGCAGGGTAGTTATTTCCCCTGATTTACAACTGGCACTGGCTTGACACAAGGGGGTTTTTACAATATAATTACAGGCTATTTTTGCAATCCTTAAGGCCTACATAAGTATCCATCTAAGTATTGATGTTTCTTCTTCACCATAAATTATTTTTCTATACATTTAAGTATGCAATGGACGTACTTCCTCTTATCCAAAGTTATGAAAACTGCAAAAGAAAGAGCTCCTGCTGTGCTGGTTGCAGAGCTTAAATGTTTATGGTTGGATTTTCTTTGGCACAACAGGGCCGTAGTGAAGTGATACCATCCCATTTACATTTGTATCACTTCTCCCAAATATAATTACAATTATTATAATACCTAACTTTTTCCTACTATTAACATGAAAAACACCGAATATATTATGCTAGTTCCAAATTAATAGAAGAAGCCTGCAATTTCCAATTTACACACTACACTCTAGTGCCTTTTATAAACTAAACTGCTTTGTATATTGCAATCCATAATTTGAAATAAAAGACTTTGACATTTTTATGCAGTCAACTCATTTTTTATGTAGGCAAAAAGAGGATAAACAAGCACAACTTCTATGCCTGTTCTTCACACCAGCATTTTACTGATTCCTTCCTTCTCTTTGGCATAAAGATTTCAAGGGATGCCCCGAACAAGCGTAACTGGGAGCCAAGCAGAGTTTCGCCGTAGGCGCTGTCCCCGCTGCCCCGGGACGTGTTTTACCGCTGGGCCGCGCGCTCCCCAAACCCCCAAAGCTTCTTCACCTGCAGCCGCCCCCCAGCCCCGGCAAAACTTTCCGAAGTTACCTGGCAGGAGAGGACTGCCAAGGGAGAGCACTGGGAGCCGGCGGCGCGGCACGGCGCGG
>JANHGL010002167.1:0-24072 GCA_024611195.1 Ceyx melanurus
GGTCTAGATGATCCTGCTTAGGCAGGGGGGTTGGACTAGATGATCTTCTAGGTCCCTTCCAGCCCCTAATTTCTGTGTTTCTGTGATTCTGTGAATGATGAAGAGATAGATCTTGTCTAATTGTCTTTGTGCTCAATGGCATCTGACAGATGAGAGTCGCCCTTGGAATGAGGTCAGGCAGAGGAACAGCAGGGCTGAAGCAACAGAAAAATACACCTTGTAGCAGCATTTATGGTACCAGTATCTATTAGGGGTGATAGGGTAGTTTCCAACCCAGAAAAAAAGAAAAAAAAAAGACAATTTTTCAAACAATAATGAACATTTTTTTAATGTCTGTGGGAGAAAGCCCAGTGGAAGTTTATTAAGTAGTGGACAGAGAGAAGACTAGGAGTCGTTGGCCTACATGTATGAAGGGAGAACCTGGTAAATGGGGCAGACAGAAAAGCAGAACCACAGAAATGTTAGACAAAAGGAACATGCTAGAGAGATGGATAAATATTAAATGCCATTTTACTATGCCAGTTTTGCCCTTGGTGCCAGGGACAATGAAGGCAGAGGGAGAGGAACAACTTTATTGGAAAGGAGCTGAAATTTAGGCATTCAGATTTGAAAGAGGAGCTGATATGTTCAATAGGTAACATAAGAACAGGGCAATGTATTTTTTAGGTATTAGCTTCAGTATTTATATTGCCGGTGAAATAACTGAACATATGGAAGAAGTGTTCATCTAAGAAAAGCACACTTGAAAAATGTTTCAACTCTGTAACCCCAAAAATGCTTCTTGTAGAATTATCTTCACATTAACAGAATCTTTCACGTAGTCCCCTATTTATTTAAAGCACTGACTGTCAGTGCCAACAATATTTTGTGGGCTGTGCATCCACAGGGTGACTGAAAGTAGTTAGAGCTGCTTAGGGAGAGGGCAGTGGAGGACAGAGAGGAAAAAAAATGATTTCTCACTTCTTTCAATTTCCGGATTTTGCTTTGTATAAAAGAGGATAAAGTTCTCCCTCTAGGGAATGCCCAGTGCTCTTCAAATCTCCAAACAACCTTAACAGGTCCCCTGGACCCTTTTAGATGTCAGTATAGCAATTTACCATTATAGTAAAGGTAATGTACAACTTTACATAGGTTTGCATATCTTTTTTATTGTCTAACTACACACTATCTAATCAGCAAAACTAGCATGGAACGCTTATGCCTGTGCAAAGAAAAATTCCTTTAACTGCTCTCTGCTAAGTATGCAGCATTAAAGTTCCCATTTTATTTCTGAAGCAGCACATACCTGAGTGAACTCAACTTGGTGTCCCTTAGGGAGGGATCCATCTTCAGGAACTTCAGGCATCCACAGTATAAATGCATACATCCTTGCTAGTTGTCTGTATTCCCTTTATGATGGGGAGAAACAGGCATTTGCAGCATATGATTTATCTGATCCCAAGGGATAAATACACTAAAATAGTTAAATGAACTGTGCTGCGAAACTGTGCTGTTTTCAGCAGCGGTGCATGCCTGCGTTGTACAAGGCTACAGTTAGCTGAAATAAACCCAGCCTGCAGATTTGTATTTGAACTTGTGCTGTGTCTTTAGGAATAGAAGCTAGTCTGTTTCCTGACAAGGTATTTATACTATTCTCATACTGCAACCTTTTGGTCTCCTGTTGGTAAAACACATTGTGGGACCAGTGCACTCCCCGAAAGGCAAGTACTTTTTGAGTTCCAGAACGAAAACTCAGTAGTTGCTATGGACTTGTGTAGGTTTGTTGTGATCTGATATATAAAGGGTCAGAATCAGAAGGTGATGCTTGTGCATATATATGATCTAGAGTCTGTACAATTGAAATGTTTGCTCTCTTCCAACAGGTATAAATCAAATGAGGATTATGTCTATGTCAGAGGTCGTGGCCGAGGAAAGTACATTTGTGAAGAATGTGGAATTCGCTGCAAAAAGCCAAGCATGCTCAAAAAACATATCCGTACTCATACTGATGTCCGGCCTTATGTATGCAAGTTGTGCAATTTTGCCTTCAAAACTAAAGGTACTTGATTGTTTTTGCTGAACTCTCACCACTTTCCAAACAAATCTTGAGCTGTTGTGCCATCTGGGGTCCAAGCACACTTGGCAATCAAGGAGAGAATTTTCTTCAGATTAAAATTATTGTGTTTATGTGTACAGGACCTCATGAAAGATATTTTTCTCTTCTGTTTAATTGATTCAGGGATTTTGTGAGACTCCAAGAATCCGTAGATACAGCTCTTCATTAAGAGCTATAGGCTCTTGGCTGGTCCATCTGTCTGCAGAGAAAGTGCAGTGGCATAAGAACTCCCTTACAAATAATACTTTATGCCAAAATTGTTACATGGTGCAAATTTCAATTGCAGCAATACTTAAATGCTATCAGGAGAGTACACTTGTTATGACATAATGTAGGAACAGAGCATCAGCTGCTGAGGAAAACATGCCTTCACGGGCTTTACAGTGGGTCAGTTTCAAGTTTATGCATAATGTATGTCTCCCAAATGGGCCACTCCATCCACTGTGGCATTAATTATGAATAGAGATCTGATAGCTTGTGTTCACGTGTATTTACTAGCACAGAAAAAAGCTTCCATTTGTCACCCTGAGGCCACGGATAATGATATTCTTTGGAATTCAGATTTGCGTTGCAACTATCTCCTTAAAAGAGAAAAGTACTTTGCTTTGGTAGCAATTTATTGTAGCACAGCCCAAATGAGCCTTACATTCCCTGTTTCTTAGCTTCCCTTTGGCACACAAGGGAAAGGGATTCTGGTCCCAGTGTGGTGAGCTAACGTGAAAAGGGAGAAAGGAAGCTAAAGGAAATTTCTCCCAAGATCCCAGTGCAGCTTCATGACTGTTTTGAGGATTGAGAAATGTAATAGTTTCCATGACTCCAGCACTTCTTCCTCTGCCAAAGATGGGAAAAACTAATGGATGGTAGTAGACCCATTAACCTAATTTAAGAAGAGAACTTTCACGAGAATGTAGAGACAAAGGCAAGGAGCTGCTCGTTTGTAATCCCAATAGACTATTTGGTGAGCTGTTCTCAGATCATTGCTTACATTTGACATTGCTAGAGGAATGGGTCTTGAGGAGGGACCTGAAGAAGGATTGTGGTTTTGAAGCTTTGTTCAGAGAGGACATTCCATCCAGAAGAGATGGCATGGAAAGAAATGTGAAATTGCTTGACAGCAAGCAAGACTGGCAGAGGGGAAAAAAAAAGGGAGAAGGTGGTTTGCTATTTTACAAGAGGGGCATGAGCAGGAAGATGCTAAGATAGCCTTAAAAATACAAGTGTTTAACTGATATATTACTGCTTAGGAGCAATTGTCAGCCTCATAACTATTGTTGCTATTTTGCTGAGAACAGTAGGGGACAGACCTTCATCAGTACTTAAATTGTCAGTGTACATCCTGAGTGTTTAGCCACCCAGAGGCATCAGTGGCCAAGTTAGACATTTAATGCAATGCATAAGCACAAGAAGATCTTTCTCAGAAGGAGATTATTTGAACTATCTGGGACTGAAACTCAGAGGGGGAGAACCTGGCTTGTGAGCTTATAATCACATTTCCATTATCCAATGGAGTAGTGCAGTGTTCCTTCCCCCAGCTTGCATGTGCCACTTGTACCATTTGGAGACACTGGGTGGAGTCCCAAAAACAGCATAGGTACATTCACAGGGTGCTTTCCTTAAACTAGGAAGCACTGTGTCTTGGTAGTGGATTGTTTTTGCTTGTGCCATGCTTTCGTCACAGGGTCATGCAAATGTGACTGAAGCGGCTAATTGATTAGAGCAAAATTCTTGTTTCTCCAGGTTGTGCTTTGTGCTCAAGGTTCTTTGCCATGAAATGTCTCATGGGGCCAGTCTCAACCTAGATTTCTTATCTATGAAAAAAACAGACCAAGACAGGCACTCCAGAAAGTCAGTTGTCTCCCTCAGGGGAATGTGAGATCTGATTTCAAATCCCTGCTGTGTCTGGTTCAGATTCATACTCCAAAGTGGGGAGCTGAGCCTGATTTCCCACATCCCAGCTCAATGATGTTAAGTACAGCTCTACTCAGTTCAGACATAGCAACAAGATGATGAACTTACATAGAGAAGTCTCCTATAAATGCCTTTGTCATGGATTACCTTTGCTTCAAAATGCTTTGAATGCTCTGAACATTTGGAACCTACAATGTGAGGTAAATGGGAGAGCCCATAGCTTGAAAGGTTCACTGTGAAACTGGGAGTGAGCCCTGAATGGTTGGTATGCATTGAACTTACTCCGATGTCCAAGCAGTCTATACATATTGTGAACAATGAGCCCAGGAATAGATAACATCCAAAAGTGAGGTTTTTTAGATTGTTGGGGTGCTTTAATGTCATGTGGAAAAAATGAGAGATGCCTATATAACTCCCAGGCTTGGAGTTTAAGTGTATTTGAAATTTTTTTTTTTAATTATTATTATTTTTTAAGATATAAAACCCCACTCATTAAAACAGGCTCTGAGGGCAATAGACCAGATGAATCAGCCCTGACTGTTGTGGTTTTATTTAAACTAAAAAACCCCATCTGCAGGATAATGGAGCTCAAATACACCAAAATTGGACTTGGAGAGTGATCTTTGCTGTTGTCCGTTAATTAGATTAATCTCTGATCCATAGGAAATCTGACAAAACATATGAAGTCTAAAGCACACATGAAAAAATGCCTGGAGCTTGGTGTGTCAATGACATCTGTAGATGATGCTGAAACTGAAGAAGCAGGTATGTCAGAATGACTTAATTTAGTTGGAATGGCCTCTGGAGTATGCAAATGACTCATTGCACTTCAGCACAGTGGCTGGCATGGGAAAATATATTAAGAGTATTTGGGGCATTTTTTAATTAAGTGGCATCTTTTTAATAAACAGGAGGTATAAAAAATAAATATGATCCATTTATCTGAACGACATTATTTTAAGATACATGATGAGGAGCTAGAAATAAAAGTACGACCTGTTGTCATCTGTCTCATATGAAGCTCCCAATCTTAATGTGGATATGAGAGGTGGCAACGTTTAGTGAACTTGTGAGGTGGGGGAGGGTAAATTTGCTTTTTATACTTTCAGTTATAGAGTTTTAAGGTTTTATTCTGAAAAACTGTGGTTTGAGACTACGACAACTGTCTTTATGCAGCCATCCCAGATGCAGAGCATCCAGTGATGGCAGTGATTGTGCTGGGTGGGGAATGAATGTGGTGGAAGGCATAAGAGGTGAGGTGTGTGCTCACCATTTGACTTGCCATGGCTGTTTCAGAAAACATGGAGGACATGCAGCAGGAGGCAGAGAAGAGTAGCAACCTGGCAGGCCTGTCAGCAGAACACCAGTTTTCTGATGCAGAGGAGTCAGATGGTGAGGATGGTGATGACAATGATGATGATGATGAAGATGAGGATGATTTTGATGATACTCAGGGAGACTCGACACCAAAAACCAGATCAAGAAGCACCAGCCCGCAGCCCCCCCGATTCTCCTCCCTGTCAGTAAACTCAGCCGGGGCATCGCAGGGGGCTTCCCCCGAGGGCTCCCTTTCCATGGGACACTCCTCACTCATCAGTTACTTGGTCACCTTGCCTAGCATTCAAGTTACTCAGCTTATAACACCAAGTGACTCTTGTGAAGACTCACAGATGACAGAATATCAGAGATTTTTCCAGAGTAAGAGTACTGATTCTGAGCCCGATAAAGACAGGTTGGATATACCTAGCTGCATGGATGAGGATTATGTGCTTTCGTTAGACCCCAGTTCATCTCCAAGGGACTTCTCACCTTCCAGTCAACAGTCGTCACCCGGCTACGATTCTTCACCCTATAGAGATAATTCACCAAAGAGGTATTTAATGCCAAAAGGGGATTTGTCACCCAGAAGACATCTCTCACCCCGAAGAGATATTTCACCCATGAGGCACCTTTCCCCACGGAAGGAGGCTGTTCTTAGGAGAGAGTTATCACCAAGACGGGATGTGTCACCAAGACGTCACCTTTCTCCAAGAAGACCATTGTCACCAGGGAAAGATGCGTCTGTTCGAAGGGATTTGTCTCCTAGGCGAGAGAGGAGATACATAGCTTCTGTTAGAGCGGCATCTCCCCGGAGGGGCCTATACCATAATCCAGCATTGTCCATGGGTCAATATTTACAGTCTGAATCTATTCCAGTAGGGCATTCGGTAAGTATTAAAAAGTAGTTTCGCTCCTCTGTCAAAAACAGTGCTTTGGCCTAATTCGTGCATAGCACTTTAAAAAACTTTGCAGCTTTAGAGAAGAAGAATGTAGAAGCTTTGAGCTTTGGTGGGAAGTCCTGGAACAACGCAATAAACTGGGAATAGACAGGGACTGAGTCAGGATGTTGATTCAGGTAGATGCAAGAGTCAGCCTAAGGGTCAAATCTTCACTTGGTACAAGCCTGAGAAGCTCCATTAAATTCAGTGAAATTAGGCTGACTTACATTAACTGCCCTGTCTTTATTATATTTGTGTGTGTGTATATATATATATAAAATATTATTTTTAAATGGCCCAGGAAGCTTACATGGCATGTGGGGCTTCTTTCTACACTGTAAAACCTTTTACCTCCCAGACTGTCAGATGGGATTGAGCCCAGATCAGGGCTTAAGGCTTTGAAGCTTTAAACTTTTGAAGAAGTGCAGTGCCCATCACTGAAGTATTGTTTAATGGAATAAAAATGCTAAAATAAATGGAACGTTTCAGAAAAACAAGGTGCCCATTGAAATTGGGATCTGTGACTGGAGTTTAAAGGATATTATCATGTGACAGGAGTGGGCAGCTGTCTGCTCTGCAGAAAGTACCATCACAACTGGCTGTTTTGGCAGGGACGTGACCATCTGGGTGGAAATGGAAATATGCAAAACTCTCACAGCTGCTGTCTGTGCTGTTCCCTTTTAGTAAATCAGCTCTCAGAAACTGCCGACTTGGCACTTTTGATCAGCCCTAGCATCCACAAAGCACTCCTTCCACAAATAAATTTGGTCTTTAGAGTTAAGGAACAGCCTAGTTATGTATTTCTGTACGTATATATTTATTTGTATAGTTAGTTAGTATGCTTGCTTTGCCAGATTTGATGTTGCTGCTGCCCTCTCACTGCCTGCCTTGTCAGCCCGTATGTGCGAGTTCAATCCAGGCAAGCTGTGACAGGTTCACACTGCCTCGGGGCTTCTGCCTCCCTGCCCTCCACCCAGCAGGGCTCTCCTCCCTGCTTCTCCATTGCCAGTCTTCTCAGCTTTCTGTATAGTTTCTGTGGTGCTTCTCTACAGAGGAGAAGAACGGAACCCTGATCTCTTGAAATCAGTAATTCCAGAGCTCTGTGCTGAATTTCTCTGTGGAAACAGGCTGAAGTGTTATCTGTGCCTGAGAATGGAGTGAGGGGGAATGGAGTGAGAGATGCAGCTGAGACAAAGTGCCTAGAGCAGGGATTGACCAGATATAAGAACCCACCATCCTGGCAGATCCAAAAGTAGCCTCCCAGCTTTTCAGGGGAAAGGGAAAATTGCCGTTTAAGTAGCCACATATATGGGAGAGAGCAACACAAGTGCTTCTTCCACATCTTAGACACGGCCTCATGGCCTGGTGAGTTGTTGGGGAGAGCATCAGAATGAGTTGGCTGACTAAGTAGTCCTTGAGAAAGAGTGTGCTGAAACTCTGCTGCACTCACATAGGGGTGATTGCTCTGTAGCTGAGAGAGGATACAAACCCTGTCAGCAGTTCTACTGACAAAGTAAGGAAACACAACATGAGAATAAAGAGCCACCAGTTTGTCATGATGTCTTAGTATCAAATGGAAGGGATTATATGAGTCACTACATCTGACATTGTGCAGGGAGCCCCAGTCCCTAATGTCCCTCATGAGACACTTCCTCTGGCATCCTATAGTAGAGATTTTGGATGTGTGATGATGCTGGCAAAAGGGTATGTAGCAGTCACCCTTGGCCATCTGACAGTTCTTGCTGTAATGTTTGCTCTGTGTGTTATGCACACCTTACAGCAAGGCGTTTAACACATTGTAAGGTCTCTTTTTAGCACTCTTAGCTTCTTCTTTTGGAAAATCTACCATGCCAGCTGGGCTTTTAACACCTTATTTTTGAGGCATGTGACAGTGAAAAATCCAATGTAAAAGATTATTTGTCTTACAGAAAGCATCAGTAATTCAGTGGCATGTTGAGTGTTTTGAGGGAAAAGCCCAGACATCAGTACAGTGACAGAATCACAGAACTGTTAAGGCTGGAATAGACCTCCAATATCATAAAGTCCAGCCAATGACCTAACACCACAACACCTAATTAAACCATCTCACTAAGTGCCTCATCCAGTCCTTCATTAAACACCTCCAGGGATGGCGACTCCACCACCCCCCTGGGCAGTCCATTCCAATGCCTAACGACATTTCTGTAAGGAAGTACTTCATAATGTCCAACCTAAACCTTCCCCTACAAAGCTTCAGGCCATTCCAGTCACTGGAACCTGAGTACAGGCCATACTGGAAGTGAAGCCCAGGCAAATTTGAATGAGGAAATGTCATGAGTGTGACTGCCCATCTTAACAGGTGATTGCAAGGAAAGAAAGTTGGATTCCTCACCTCTTGATGCTATTCTTCCAGAGAAGTAAAGTCTAGCAAATCAGAACATGGTTATCAGCTGCATCAGTGATAACACGTGCCAGTTACAATCCTGCTTCCTCTTTCAGAGCTGCAATGGGTTCCCAGTCTTTGTAGGAATAAGAGCAGTTTTATGCTTCTGGTGCCTGCAGTTCTCAGAATAAGACAGTTGCCTTCTCCACTGAAATGGATGTATTTGCTGTAGCCTCTGTGGCCAGTGTTGGCCTAGTTACCCTTCCTGTTGCTTCCCATTGAGTGTTCATGCACTTTGGTGGTCTTGTGCAAAGGGCTTGTAAAGCTCTCTGGCATTGAAAGAACCATGTAGAAAGCTCCTTTCTTCTTTGGTGAGTAGAAGGGAGCACGGGGACAGTAAATATTTTTGTAGATTGTACAAAAATACAGAAAAAATAGACTTCTTTTTTCTTTGGCAGTTAATAGCAGGATACAGTCTTGCAACAGGACACCCTCTCCAGAATAACCTAAGGCTCTGGTTGATGCTGGTGGACTTTTGGCTTTGGCAAGATAAATTTGCATCTTTAAATTCTACATTCATTTGGGATCTTCTCTTTCGTCAATGCCAGAGGTTTCTTTACTTTCTGAGGAGGCTTGTGCTGGAGAGCTCTGATTCTTCTCCCCACTCATTTTATGCCAGCCTGAGAGAAAGAGAAGGTGGGAAGACTGCTTTTGTTCACCCTTAGTGGATTTCTGTTAGCATTTTAGTTTGGATCAGAGATATATCTCTATTGTCACATTTCTTTTGCTTTGACTCGCATTGCAGAACAGTCTTGGAGTAAGTGACCTGGATTGTTTTCAGATGAAAATAAACTGAAAAATGTGCTCCAGTAGTGCAGCAGATGCACTTAAACTGTGAGTGGGCATTCGAGTGACAAGACACCATATAGGGTTAATCTAATGCAACCTTCCCCTTCAACGCCACAACACTTACATTGTGTTCATGGGATCCTGCCCCAACAATTCCACTCTGTTCCTGCTCATCCCTACTCCTAGTGCATTCCACTACTTCTTAGTGTAGACCAGAGCTTTTGCCTCTTCTTCCAGTCACAGGGATAGACACAAGACTGTGCATATATCTTGCTGTGAGTGGTGCAAACTTGTCTCTAGCAACTGTTTTATATTCTAAGAGGTAGTGGATTTTGCTTGTGTTGCTGCACTGTTGCAGCTTTGATTCATTTTGATGTCTGAATCCTGTTTCAATACACTCAGAAGACCTGAAGGGAGTTAAGAATCTTGATATCTAACTTGAAAGTCGATAGGACTTAAGGTCCTTTGATTGTCCCAGCCATATGGATATTAATTCTCTCCCCAAGTGCTCAATAATTTATTATCTTAAGTGAAATGCGTTCTCATACAGAGAGGGTGTAAAACTTCTAAAGTCCAGGTAAACTAGAGCCACTGGTGTCTGCAGACTGCTATGGTACCTTCTCAGTTAAGACTGCAAATTGAGATGATCCTGAAACTGAAGTCCACATAGATTTATAGTCACTTTATTATTCATCATGTCTATTAGAAAACACATTGGTAATATGTTTTGTTACTATCACAATAGAGTTCAACTTTTTATGTTTTTTAACTTCAGAAAGCCTCAAGTACATTATGATATGGCAATCAGATTGTTTTCCACCTGACATTACTTTTTGCAAGCTTAGGTTGCCAGGAGGATGTTTGTGAAAGGTGCTTGCCTTTGAAATGTGATACTCCTCTTAATCCCTGACAGCCTGTTTTGGGTGGTGAACCAGATACAGGGTAAACCCTATCTCATCCCTAAGGAATTCTGGGGGACCTGTGAAGCTGGATATGGCTTTGCTCAGGGCTGTGGTGTGGCAGTCTAGCTTTATGACCAGCAAAAGAGTTTAGTGAAAATCTCCTAGAGAATATTGTTGCTTAAGAAATTATATATCACCTGAAGTTGAAGGGAAATACTTTAAACTGCAACAAATGAGAATGAATAGGAAACAAACTGGATTTCTATGACCTGACAAAGAGAGGAGCTTATCTCACTGTGCTGGCAGCAGCCCCCTCTGACTGCACCACAAAAAGATACCATGACTTTCCACACTATGCTCAGTGTCCCTGACAAGGGAATTGGATTTTCAGGGTGTTTGTTAAAAGAGGACAGCTCCTCTGATATTGTCTTTCCCCATGAATATGTGTGTCTGCTTGTAGGTTTGAAAATGCTAGATGTTGGTAAATGAACTAAAAGCAAAGTAAGAGGTTCAAACAGTTATTAATTCCTGTTGCCATTTCTGTTTGCAGTTTCCAAACTTCTCTGCCAGAGCTAGAGAAATTTAATCTGATACGTGCTCAGCCAGGCTTGGAAGGCATCCAGTGGACATGCACACGCTGTCACTGTCTTTGTAAAAATTAGGCATGTGAGACATACATTGGACAATACTGCTGATCTCAAAGCATATAGCAGTTTCTATCACCTTATCAATCTCTATGCAGCAAGGACAGACCATTGCTCTATGCTGCTTTGAAACTGTGGCAAGGTACAATATAAAGCTAGCATCGTTTTCCATTAAAGATTTGTGTGTGAATAGGTTTGTTCTTTGATGAGTTTTACTCACTTTTTTTGTTGCTTTTGCTCCGTTTCCCTTAGCCCAAGTTCACATCAGATGCAGCACTGATAAATGTCACTATTTAGGACAGCCAAGAGGACAGTATGACTGAGAAACAGGTTGACAGACCAAAGATGGGAAAATAAAAAGGGGGCAAGCAGCTGTGCAGAGGTGAAGTAGGCAATAGAAAGGGCTGACAGGGTAGGTGAACTATGTCTTGTGACTTGGAAACTGCAGTTTATTCTGTGAGTTTTCCCATTCAGCAGTATCATGTGCTGTCACTGTGCTTTCTTATGACAGTTTCTCTTTTATGAGACTCAAGTGCCTCACTTTCTGAATAGGAGAATTCCCAACAAAAATTAGTCTCTGAATAATAACAACTCTTAAGTTTGAGTCTGATGATTATGGGTCACCCTTCCTGTCTTGATGTTGATTTATATCAAACAGGACAAAGCATCTGAACACAGTGATATTGAGCCCCTGAGTAGCACAGAAACGGAATCTTTAATTGTCCTCTAAACCAGTTCCCTGGGATAGGATCAAGAGGTTGCTTAATGCCTTGAGAGCTAGGATTTCCTGGAAGTGAAGTGTTGCCACTTTAATGCATTGGCATTTAGCAGCACAGTCCCTGGGCTGCCACACCAAGGCTGTGGTAGCAGTACAGCTCTGGGGCAATTGATAGGTGTTTGGTCAATTTGCAGAGCAGAAATGAGCATTTTCATTCACTTAATTTCCTATGGGAATCCCTGAGAGATGTATGGTGAAATCCCACACACAATTATGAAGATGTCATCCTTCGCTTCTGTCATAATTATTCTACTGGTCAGTCATAAATGTTACTTAATCATCAGATGGAAAACAGTTTTTTAAAGTTAAGAGAAAAAAAAAAAGAAAAAAAGAAAGAAAAATGCAAAAGCCTGGGGCATATTTAATACTGAGTGAAGATGGATCTATTAATTCTTCCAAGGCAGGAACTGATGGGAAGGCACTGAAAATGTCAATATTTCGAGATTTGTTTTTATTATCTTTTACAAAATCCCTCATTCTTCTAAATCCTATTATGAGTGTGTGAGTCTCCCAGCAATAGAATCATCACTTTCACTCACAGCTAATGCCTGTGCTTTTGTTATTATTTGTTTGCACTACAGATAAGCCAAAGTAGTACTTCATTGTCTAAATTACAATAAAAATGTGGGTCTTCATTGTACAGAGGCACTTGAACTTCCATGGATATATCCGTCCCCTTTCATCAAGGACTGGATAAAGCTCATGGGGAGCACCTTCTCTAGGACTCCAGAACAGCATATTTTAGCAGGCAGAAGTTAAGTACATGTAGTCAGATTTTTCCCATATACCAGCAGTGGCGGCAGCAGAGTGTTCTTAGAATCACAGAATAGTTTGGGTTGGAAGGGACCTTAAATGTCTATCTAGTTCCAATCCATCTGCCATGGACAGGGGCACCTTCCACCAGGTTAGGTTGCCCAAAGCCCCATCCAGACTGGCCTTGAAAACTTGCAGGGAAGGGGGCATCCCCAGTTTCTCTGGGCAACCTGTTCTAGGATCTCACCACCCTCACAGTGAAGAATTTATTCCTAAAATCTAAGTCTACTCCTTTTCAGTTTAAAACCATCACCTCTCATTCTGTCTCTGCACTCCCTAATAGAGAATTCCTCCTCCATCTCTTAGGCCCTCTTTAGATACTGGAAGGCTGCAATAAGATCTCCCCAGAGCCTTCTCTTCTGCATGCTAAATAACCCCAACTCTCTCAGCCTGTCCTCACAGGGGAGGTACTGCAGCTCCATAATCATCTCTGTGGCCCTCATCTGGACCTTCTCGAGCAGGTTTCATGTCTTTCTCATGCTGGAGTCTTCAGACCTGAACAGATGTATATTTCTTTGCAAAAAAAGTCTTGATACCCAGTGTGGACTGCCAATAGTTAGCCAAAAGAGAGTGTGAGATGGATTCTTCTCCTGGGGAATGAAACTTTATCTACCCCAAATTCTCTCTGCAGTTTCAGTTGAATATAATACTCTTCACTTCCTGACCTAAATTGCTGTATTGTGTTGCTGAACACTCTTAAATAGCTGTTGCCTTTCACCTCAGAGGCATGAGCCCTCTAGGGATGAAGCTAAGCAAAACCTCCTCTGCTGTTTGGATAAGCAATTAGTCGAGTTTTCCAAATGCTTTGGGATCCATCTGCATGAAAGGTGCTGTATGAATGAGAGGTTGTGTTAGGAAAGCAGATAGGTGGTTTGGCCACCAGACAAGAATTTTGCTAGTAGCAGCACTGACATTTCTTTTGTTTTCTTTTTTTTTTTTTTTTCTGCTTACAGAGAAGGGGATTGTCTCAGGGGCCTTACTTCAATATATATGGAGAAAAAGGAGGTATGGAGAACCGCGGGTCTAGCCTGTTCCCTGAAGGTCCGAGCGACTATGTCTTCAGCCACCTTCCACTACACTCCCAGCAACAGATCCGAGCACCCATCCCTATGATGCCTATTGGGGGTATCCAGATGGTCCATTCAGTACCGGTGGCTCTTTCAGGTTTACATTCTCCGTCCACTCTGGCCCTGCACAGGGAGGGCTCTGAGGAGAAGCAAAGAGGAACTTCAGAAATCCTTGCAAAGGAATCATATAGTATTTCTAAGCACCATGAGAAACGTACCTCTCCGCACAGCTTGCACCCCACTGCTCCCTCCAGCGCACCTCCATCTCCATTGCTGTTGCTGACACAGAGCACATCAGAGGACGGTGTCGTAGCTACTGAGAGGGAGCAGGAGGAGAACATACAGACTTGTACAAAAGCCATAGCCTCTCTGCGAATCGCCACAGAAGAAGCCGTTCTGCATGGGGCGGAGCAGCTGCAGAGGCCTTCTGAGCCTCACCAGAAACCCTTAGAAAGTGCACATTTTAGCATTAAACACTTTAGTGGATCTGAGCCAGGCCAGACCTGTGCCTCAGCCACCCATCCTGACTTGCACGGTGGTGAACAGGACAGTTTTGGTACATCACAGACTGCGTTAGCCCATCCCACCTTTTACAGCAAGAGCTTTGTGGACATCCAGCAGTTGGGCTTTCACAGCAGGAGCGACCCCTCATCAAGCACACAAGAAAGAAAAGATCCATCATCTGAGAAGAGCAAGCCACATTGATCTGAGATGCATGGAGACTTTTACCCATACATTTTCCCCACTTTTTTTTTTTTCTAGAGATAAAGGAAGTATTCAACTTTACAGCATGCCTGTCCTAAGTTACAGTAGTTTGCTATTATATATACTTTTGTTATATCAAAAGAATTAGATAAAATAACAAGTCATCATGAGCCTGACCAAAACTAAATTTGAAATTCTTATTGGGTCTGGTACTTTTAAATTATACAGATGTTTGTGCCTTTTCTTTACTTTGCTTATATTCTTATAAGCATTTTTTTAGCGGTAATTTGTACATATTTTAGAATTTGTGTATCTGCTTTGTAATAAATGTAATTTCTTTCCTTTTTTGGACACTTGGATCTAAATGATGTAAAGCAAAACAGCATCAATATATGTGAGGTTGCACTAAAACATATTTTTATATGATTAAAACTGAACAGCTTTTATGTACAGCTCTGATTCTGTAATACTAATATTTATTTACTTTGTTTCATAAATTGTAAATTTTTTTCTTAATGTTGTGGATTGCTTTTCTATGTGAAGCATGGGATTTACTGTTGCGTAATTAGAACAAAATGTATATTGTAAAACAAGATATTTAAACTAGAGTATCTTACCTTATTCTGCACTTATGCATTAGTTTAAAAAAAAAAAAAAGATAAAGGATGTATCAGTCAGTTCTTAACTCTTGTAATTTTTTTTGGTCTCTTGTTTGCCGGATTGACTATAACTTAAGTGCTGATTGTGATTTTAAACTGATAGTACCGTAAAGCATTAAAGTAAAACAATGTGCTATTGTGAGTTTTTTCAAAGCTTTATAAAACAGTTATAAATATATTAAAAGTATTTGGTCTTATGTGAACATGTTGATCTATATACTCCTTTAAAAAGCTATGGGAAAACATTCCACCCCATGTAAATACTTGCAAGTACATCACTGGTGCCATCTGTGTAACTCACTGGGACAGGTGAGGTTTATGGTGCTGCTGGGAGCAGAGCCAGGGCACTACTGGCTACTGGGAGGCTGAGTCCAGCTGCAGCCAGATCAGCTCCCCTGCCTCCAGCAGCAGGACAGCGAAGCCCCTACGGCCACATGGGGCTGGGCAAGGAGCTGGCCTGCTGGCTAGACAAGCGGCGTCCGCTGAGCCCCGGCAGTCCTCTGCTTATAAGGGCTGACCGTGGGTCATAGGTGTCATGCAGAGCTGCCCAGGGTGTCAGAGAGGGGTTTGGAGTGGGAAAAAAAAGTTGTTTCATTGTACTTGAACACCATGGCTGGCCACTCCCTGCTACGGTATCCTGGGCAGCTTCAAGGGAGGCTCCCGTCCCATGGATGGAGGAGCATGGCCCTGCTGGCCAGGCAGAGAGCACCACCACCTGGGCCTCTTCAAGGAGCGGGATTAATGGGCAAGAAAGTCACAGTCTTCCAGAGCAGGGTCTCCAACTGGGTGAGGTTTGTGCCAGAGGGCAGTCAGAAGGAGCCTGGGATTGTGTTTGAACATGTGTGGTGGGTTACAGTTACCACCAGCAGCATGCGTGCGTGCACACACGCACTTAAACACACATGCACACACACAGATAAAAAAACCCCACGACCTGGATTATATTTTGTGCTATTTAGTGGATTATAAATCTGTGAAACCAAGTTTGTATATTGACTTACAATACATTTAAGGAGTGTTCTTTAAAAAGAAATAAATATACAGTTACATGCATGAGGTGTCTAGTTTTCATGTGTTCTTTGCATTTTCCAAGTTTATTGGTGTTCCATTATATTGTTGGAATCTTTTATTCCCAAGCACTGCTTTCCAGTGCAAAGACCACCCTTAAGAATGTGAGCAGCAGCAAAAAAATGTGGTTCAATTTTTGGCCTCCTCAGATATTATCAAACTAAACTGGTTTATTTCTCCAATAATATCATGTGGGGGCAGAACCACAGGTGGTGGTACATTGTAATTCTAGCATGATGACATATGATGAGCATAATACCATAATGGATGGTGACCGCTTCTAACCATTAAAGGTTTCTCATATCCATTACAGTGTTCCTACTTTTATTCCAGATTGTTTTGGTAACTTTGCCAAGATAAGAGTGTGCCAGAAACTGGCTCATTTGAGACCAGAGAGAGGAGAAGCAGTACATGTAGTTGAAGGCAAGCAGCTTGTTGGATCATGCTTTCATAAAAAAAAAGAAAAAAAAAAAAGAAAAAAAAAAAAGAAGTCAATTATATGTTTTAAATAAACAAGACTTATCTGATAAAAGCCTCTCTCTTCTCTTTGGCTGCCTGGCTGTAATGAGAACAAAATTCTCTGCACAATGATCAGCTAATCAGGTAATCACAGATATTTTATTAAAAGGGAAGTAGACAACCCCGGTGGTAAATGTTGAATTAACATTGCCTTTATAAGCAACCCCCTTAATGTGGGACTTACCTCTGGTTTGTTTGATTAATTAATTTGCAGCTGCGACTTACCATCCACCTTCAAGGCTTTGGGGCATTTATAGATTCCATTTATTTTTTTCTTTTTTTGTAATAATTGAGCAAGTATCAAAGAAATTACATGTGGTATTTTTGGGTTACAATGAAGCAAGCCTAAAGAGGTTTGGGGTACTTATGACCTTAATTTTATATTATCAATGAGTTAATGTTTACACAGTGTTTGAAAAAACCCCATACCCTCATAGAAGGCCTAGGCATTGATGTTGCCCACTTCTCATGCTTTTGGAAGTGGAGTGGAGGAGGAAGGCAAACACATCTGACAACATTTTCCAAGGCATGAGCAATTTTTGGATCCAGCACAGGGACTGGGGACAGCTAATTTTGTGAGCGCTCTGCCTGCCGTCCTCATTGCAGCCCACTCCAAGCCACTGGTGGTAATGTCAGTGTGGGGCTGTGCTGAGCTAATTCACCTAAAGAACTATGGGCTTGGCCTCCATGCTGCAGGAACACATATCAACAGCTCCGGCCCAGGGCTGTTGGTCTCCGGGCAAGACTGGAGGCACCTGTGTGTGCTGACAGCTGCTCTGAGGGGGATGGGGAGGGGGTTCCTCCAAAATACTAGGTGCGGTGGGTGCATACAGGTCTGATGGTAATAAGAATAATAACTCTGAGGTCTCTGTTGTAAAAGGCCTGTGTTTAAAAGGGATGAAAAGATAAGATTTGACAGGTACTCTAGAAAACTGTAGAAATTAATGAGGATTTTTATATGCAGTGTTCTGTAGAATTTCTGAATCAGTAGTATAATTACCTATTATATTGTTCAAGGAGGTCATAATTTTCTATGAAGTTCCATATGTATTCTTTTGTAAAGCACAAGGGAAATACAGGTGCTCTGTCAAGCTCTCTTTTTTCCCTTCTCTCAGAATAGTGTCACCAGAGTCACTTCAGGATTTATTTGCATCAGCAAAACAGAGAGCTTATTGGTCTCATATAACTGCCGGCACAATCCTCTTAGGAAGCTTTAGATTCTGACTTGGGGTAGTAACTCTGTTGCATATTAAATACCTTTATGTGGACTTTCCCAGTGGCAGGACACAATGCCAATAGTGGATAAGAATTAGCACCAATAAAGGACATCGTTAGCTATAACAGACCCAAATGGAGTCAAGCAACTTAAGTACTAAAATTTCAATCCAAGAATGTAGCAGTCAGCTCACATTTAACCCCAGTGGCACCTAGACTTACAAGGTGACTCCTTGTTTGAGGCTGTTTCCTGCTTTTGGGCATGAGCTGAACTTCTTACCTCAGAAGTTCTTCATGCCTCTTCCCATCCCAAACTGACCTGGACTCCAGAAACTACATATTACTTGGCCTAGATCCTCCAATGGTCTTTAAAAATACCTGATATATGATGAAATGTGTCTACCTTGTGAATTATAGTTCTGGAAAGTACTGTCACTACCTCTTACATATTATCCTAATTACTTAGCTCCCCTCTTTGAGTATCTAAAAAAACCCCAGATCTGTGTTGAAACTAGCTACATCAACATCTTCAGTCTCCTAGGAGAGTGCCCTAAGTACTTTATGAGGAGTTATGTCTTTCCTTTCCTGATGAAGTTCTGTTACTGTGAAGCAAAAAATACAAGATTCATCATTCAAAAGAAAAAAAAATAAATTCTAGATTCAATCATCAAGATTGTAGCTTATTGCCCCCAAGAAGAAAAGCTCTTTGGATGTACCCAATCAGTAGGGATAGAACCATCTGGAAGGCCACTCAATGGTATGACAGAGACTTTGAAGGACAAGGGATAAGCCTAAGCAGCAACCTGCCTGCAGCCTTTTAGGTAGCTTGGAGAACAGAGTTTCAAACATGCTTCCTACTTGGCATGAAACTCTTCTGAGGTGTCTACTCTCCCATGTCCAATGGAGGTGGGGCAGGTGACAGACTGCAGTTCTGGCCTTCAGTATGAGGATCAAGCCTCAAAAGTTAGATGCTATAATCCCTGAATCCTTTATTAGGTTTTGGCCTAAATAGCTCAAGGATAACAAGCCTTATTGATTTATTCCATTGCACAGTGGAACAAGTCAATGGGAGTTATCCTTTTAAGTCATTTAGTCACCCCTGAAAATCCTGATCAATATTCTTTAAAGAATGTCCTTAAAATAAATCCAGGATATTCAATGCAAAGCCTGCACAACACATCATATGTTTTAGTCTAGCCACTATTTTGTGGGATATTTTTTTTCAGTTAAATTGCCTGAATGAAAAAATCAACAGCCTGTGTACTAATGGAATTTATTACTGTGACAATGTCCCTGTGCCCTTTTCTCATATAGAGGCTACATACACTAAACACAGACCCTGAACATACGTTTACTGTAGGCTAAATTTAAGATGAAAGTGCTGGATAGTTTGATTTGTTCTGCAATTATTGTTTGGGGCTTTGCATTTTCTACATCTGTCACGTGTGTTTGTGTCACCTTTAATATGCCTGCTTTTAACTGTATTCAGTACTACCAATAGCACTGGGAATGTGGGAAACAGCTTTCCCTGTGAAACGTTTTATTTTTGCCCCTATATGATGCCTACGTGAGCTATAATAAGTTGATATGTTATGTGTACATAAGTCTTTTCAACATGATTGTGCTTGGTGAGGAGAACTCCTAAGGTTTTCTTTCATTTGTGAGTATAGAGGTGCCCTGAGCATATGGTTCATATATGTAGGGCTTTATTAGTCAAGAGATCGAATTTAAGCAAAAGAGAAATGTCTCTGTCTTTTAGTACAAGATAATATTGAGCTGGACAACTACAGAAGCAGAACTGGATTAAACTCATCCTTGGGAGCAGACCCCTGCAAGGACTGTCAACCACAGGAATCTCCAAAAAGGATGAACGGGCATTCAAGGACTGCCAGCTCTCTGCTGGTAACTGGCTGCATATGGTGCCTTGGTATCAGTTTTAAGAACGAGGGATGGCCTGCTGTTGTGCTGTGCACTGCTGTGTGTTGTTAAACCATCTCCCACAGGCAAGATCCTCAAGCAAAGCACATCAGGCTAGCTCTAGACTTGCCAGTGCACCTCTGCTGTAGAGTGGCTAAGGGACACTGGGACCCTAACACCTCTGAGGGCTGTTTATGCATACAAATAACTTACAAGATGTGGCTGCTTGCAGGCTGGACTGCAGGCTGGTGGGAGCAGTGGTAGAAGAAAACAACAGTTTTTTGAAAATCAGTAAAAATTTCTGCTCTAGTGAGTTTCCCTTCTTTTCTGTATTGTATGAATATTCATGCTAAAGCTGACATGATGAAGGGAACTTGATCAGCAGCAGGCTTAATCAAAACCACAAACAATATTACCACATAAACAGCCTTTTCACATTTTTTGAGTGACATCTCTTAACTGACAGGAGTATTGCTAAGCAAAGTAGCCAGGATGAATATGCATGGCAGTGCACAGCTCCGTGAACACCCAGCAAGGTCAAGAAAGCCACTGGAGGCAGATCCATCTCCGTACTGCACAACAGCATTTCCTTTCCCTCTCCCCTGCCAGAGTATGAGGCTGACACTGTGCCATAGAAACTAATGGAGTTTCCACATTCATTTTAACAGCAGGAGCAGTCTCTGAAGGCTTGTTGCCATGAGGTGATGAAAAATCTCGCTGCTAAAGTTGCAGGGATGTCAGAGTACTTGGCATTTTGCCATTTCGACTTCTTTTGTTCCCATCTGCTCCTAGAGAGGCAAAAGTCTTTGCCTGGTTCAGATGTGCTCTGTCAGGTCAGGGGGGACATGGAGGACAGTTCCAGGCCATGGAAGGAGCTGCTTTCTGAAGGTCTTTGATGCTGGTGTAAATGCCCTGACTCCTTCAGGTGCATTAGCCTTGACTCTCTAAACAGTGTCATTGCGTAGTCTGCAATGCAATAGAATGCTTGGGAGGGGAACGACTGTATGCATTCTTCCTAAATAGGTATATGCTCATAACCTTCAAAGGGTTACTTCAAAAGGGTGATTATTTGAAAAAAAACAAACAACAAAGCAAAACAAAAACAAAGAAACAAAAAAACCCAAACAAAAACAAAAGCAACCAACCAAAAAAAAACCAAAATAAACAGGATTTCTGAAGAGCTGAAGTCTTTGACTGAGGCACTTAGATTGAAATGGCCAGAGTTTTCAAAACTGCTGAGCACTTGTTCCCGGCAGAAACTGCTGACTTCTGCGCACATGTGAAAATCTGGCCCTTAAAAACTTCTTAATGACTAAATGATGTCTGGCACTTCACTTTCATTTGTTATTTCCCACAATCTTTCTTCCCTCTGTAACATCCATATTTAGTCAGAAAGAGAGAAGGAAAAAACAAATGAATGAAACAAGTAAACATTCATGGAAGAAATAGTCTG
This sequence comes from Ceyx melanurus, assembly GCA_024611195.1. Classification (NCBI taxonomy): domain Eukaryota; kingdom Metazoa; phylum Chordata; class Aves; order Coraciiformes; family Alcedinidae; genus Ceyx; species Ceyx melanurus. The sequence goes on from JANHGL010002167.1 coordinate 21,213, forward strand.
TTCTTTTTTTTTACTGCTAGAAAAAGGGAAATTGATAAAGTGCAGACTTTGACCAGATTTGTGACAAAGTTTTTCCTCTTCATTTCATGTTTCCTTATGGCATTTCGACTTCTGGGACTAATATAGAGAGACATGTTGTACTCAGATCTTTCAGAAGTTTTCTTTGCACACTGAGTAGAGAGGGGATGGGGTTCGACTTTAAAAAAAAAAAAAAAAAAAAGAGAAAAAAGGCCAAGGAATGGTGTACTGCAGGGAGCAGCCTTTCTCTGGCAGAAGATGAGCTAAATAGTCTAATAGTTTTTTTCCATCTGTATTTCCTCTGGCCCTACCGTGAGCATAAGGGGTTGAGATCCAGCTGATCTCTCAGGGTGGGGGGTGAAGGGGGCTGAGTGATATTACAAGCTGAGCCCTGCTGCTTGCTCCATCCATTAACACAGGCAGTGGGAAGAAGCTGAGTGGGATAACACCCCTATGGTGTTGTCCCTGCTCTGCATGATCCCGTGAAACATTTTTGCTGGCTCTCTGCAGAGCTGGAGCCATGCCAGGCTGGGAAAGCAAAGGATCAGCCACTGTCTAGAGCATTGCTCTGTGCTAACCCGCTGGATTTCCATGCAGAAATCCAAGTGAGAGTTAATGCTGCTTTAAGCAACCTAAACTTTGGCTGGGCTTTCTCCCCAGCTGCTACTGCACTTGGGACAGCGCTGGCTGGGAGGCTCAGTCCAGAAAGAAAGAGCACGGGGCTGGTGGGGGGGTTCCAGGGTGACCATTCCTGAGGGTTGCACTGCTTGAAGCTGCTCTGGCCACTCAGTGTTCTGCGAGCTCCTGAAAAGTACTTGGAAATTCTGTATCCTGGAGATTGCAAAGTTTCCTGGCTCTTGCAGTCTGATTTTCCAGGAAAGGGGACAAGCTAAACCATCCAATGGTTTAGTTTGATATTTTTCTTAAAATTAAGGTATTCAAAATAATACCAATGGTGTCAAACTTTACCCCTCCCTGGTGGAATATGAGAACAGACAAAAAACCTGTTGTCACAAGGTACATTACCTGAGAATTTAATTAAATTACAGAAAGGATGGTGAAGAAGAAAATCTTTCACTGTTTGCCCCTTCTGACTGATGTGCCCCTGGTTCCACGGGCCCATCTCTCACATGAAGGCGGCTCAGCTGGTGCCACTAGGGAGGCTGGAGGGCCATGGTGTCTTCCTGGTGCGGCAGAGCGAGACGCACTGTGGCGAGTACATGCTCATCTTCAACTTCAAGGGCCAAGCCAAGCACCTGCGGCTGGCACTGATGGAGCAGGGCCAGTGCCGCATCCAGCACCTCTGCTTCTCCTCCAGCATGGAGATGCTGCACCACTTCCATTGCTACCCCATCCTGCTGGAGTACAGGACAGCCTGTGATGTCTGTCCAGCTATGTCTTTGTCCTGCCCAGACACAAGCTCCTGGCTGCTGTAGCACAGTCCCTCTCGCCCTGTCCATTCCTAGCTGGAGCCCAAATTCTGCCTCACCCCAACAGGCTCTTCCTGTCCCCACGGCCCTGACGAGACTGCCCCGGGACCCCCATCAGAGCAGATCTTCACCTGATGCTGCTGCCAGCTGAACCGGTGCAGAGCCTGTGCCTGAGCAGGGCAGCCCCGGCCCCTGGCACCGTGATTCGGACCATGAGGTGGAGACACCGGGTCAGGGCCATGTCCGTGCCATTGACAACCAGTACTTGCCTCTCTGATGGGCACCGTGCCATCACTGGGATGCACTCTGCAGGTGGAGAAATCCTAGTGACCTTCCAGGTATCTCATAGAAAGAATGTACCTAGTTTCTTCTGGTTAGGGATGATTATCACATATATATTTTTCAGTGACAAGTGGTGTCCCTCAGGGGTCTGTGCTGGGACCTGTACTGTTTAATATTTTCATTAATGATCTTGACAGTGGAATCGAGAGCACCATCAGCAAGTTCACAGATGACACCAAGCTGAGTGGTGCTGTCAAAAGGCTGGAGGGATGGGATGTCATCCAGAGGGACCTGGATAGGCTGGAGAGGTGGGCCCAGGGGAACCTCATGAGGTTCAACAAGACTAAATGCAGAGTCCTGCACCTGGGTCAGAACAACCCTCACTATCAATCCAGGCTGGGGGATGAGGTGCTGGAAAGCAGCTCTGCAGAAAAGGACTTGGGGGTGTTGGTGGATGAGAAGTTGGACATGAGCCAGCAGTGTGCAATTGCAGTCAAGAAAGCCAATTGCATCCTGGGCTGCATTAAGAGAATTGTGGCCAGCAGATGGAGAGGTGATTCTGCCCGTCTACTCTGCTCTGGTGAGACCTCACCTGGAGTACTGCATCTAGTTCTGGAGTCCTCAACATAAGAAAGGCATGGACCTAATGGAGCAGTCCGGAGGAGGGCCACAAAGACGATCAGGGGGCTGAAACACCTCTCCTATGGGGAAGGCTGAAGGAGCTGAGGTTTTTCAGCCTGGAGAAGGCTCCAGGGCGAACTTACAGTACCTTCCAGTACCTGAAGGGGGCCTATGGGAAGACTGGAGAGGGACTGTTTACAAGGGCCTCTAGTGAAAGGATGAAGGGTAATGGGTTTAAATTAGAGAAGAGTATATTTAGACTAGATATCAGGAAGAAGTTCTTTACCTTGAGGGTGGTAAAACAGTGGAAGAGGCTCCCCAGGGAGGTGGTTGAGGCCCTGTCCCTGGAGATATTCAAGGTGAGGTTGGACAAAGCTCTGAGCAGGCTGGTCTGCTTGAGAGTATCCCTGCTCACTGTAGGGGGGCTGGACTAGATGACCTTTGGAGGTCCCTTCCAACCCTAACCATTCCATTATTCTATAAAGAGGTAGGATCGAGTGGTTTTGTGC